>VMDO01000396.1:65385-125569 GCA_007922755.1 Pedetes capensis | reverse complement strand
ACCAGTCATTGGGAAGTACTTAACTAAATTTCAACCCTTTTCTTCAGCCTCTTCCTTCCACGCTTCAGTGCGATGATGGCAGTAACAGTTGTAGGCAGGAGGAAAATGAAGATCACAGTCACAATTACTTCTGTGACTCACACAATGACCCTGCCCAATGAAGTCTCCGAATTCCCCTGATGAATAATGCAATGGAAGTCAAGCGGGGCCCACATGGTGGTAAAAATGACTGCCAACTTTCATTGTTCCTGGTATGACAGCTGCCCCATCCGAACAAGCAAGCTCAACTTCACCTGACTGTCCAGACTATAATGTCTGCATACTATTACATCAAGTTTTCTTTCTTGTTGTTTGAGGGACAGGAAAGAAGAAAGGGATGACTAAATATTGCAAGTGCTCTCAGAACAGAGCAGCATTTGGTCCATGGAGTCCCTGGGGGGAATCATCCAGGACTCTTGTAGATTAACAAAGTGTGACCCAAGGAAAGGAAAATGCTGCATGGGGAAGGGTAGGTGTCAGTTAGGGTGCACATCTGAGGCCAGGTGAGCACCGGCTAAGGGAGCGTACCACATGAATTTGAGATACATATGCTTTGTCACTGCCAGTGGAGCTGCCTCTAATGCATAGAGCAGTGTGTCTCTAACTCCAATTACCTGAATGAAAACAGGATTTAGTCAATGCTGTTGGGGTCCTAGATTGGAGCTCAGGTGGATTTGCCAATAGCTGTGTCTTTGTGTAAGTGACAGTATTTTCTGATTCACCATCCTGACAGGACATTGTGAACAAAGACTCCTTGCTAACTCAGTGGCAGGGGAGATAAATTACTGAATGCCTTATGTGCTGGGTGTTTTATAACTGCTGCCTAGACAATAAGAATGACTATGATTTAAAAACACAACACTGTTCTCTCATGAAAATACTGAAAATCTATTTTCTACCTTTGAAGATTAAAAAATAAAATCACTCATAATTCTACCACTATTAGCACAATATTCTTTTACATGGTTGTTGTTGTTAGGTGCCCTTGAGTTGTGTCCAACTCATAGTGACCCTTATATAGAGTTTTCAATGGCTGATTGTTTCGGGATTGCCTTCTGAGTGGATTGCCACATCCTTCTCCCATTTTTGCAGTGCTGGGAATTGAACCCTGGACCTTTGAGACTGCAGAGCGGTGCTCTACCAACTGCGCTAAATCCTATCCCATTCTTCCACATGTTGTTGTTTGATGCCTTGGAGTTGCTGTTTGACTCAGTGACCCTACGTACAACAGGTGAAACACTACTGTCAGTGCTTCTCCGCTATACATAGGGTTTTCAATGGCGGATTGAATTTTGGGAGTGGGTTACCAGGTCTTTCTCCCAAGCCTACAGCACCCAGTGTTCCCAGGCAGTCTCTCATCCAAGTACTAATCTGGCCTGACCCTGCTTAGCTTCCAAGATCTGACAGGATCGGATGCCACTGTGATTCTTTCACATAGGTACTTATAAATATATATGTGTGTGTGTGTGTGTATATATATATATTATATATTATGTACATATTTTACATATATAGATAGACTGTATTGCATTCATTACATTGCTGTTTGTCCTCAGTTATGTGGATATTTTGAGTAAATATTGTTATAATGGGAACTTTCTGAGTAAATATGCTTCAAGATCAAAAGGAAAACGAAGTTGCATCCTTCCCAAAGCCTTTGGCAAAAGTTCAACCAAGGAAAATTAAGGGTGAAACGTGCTAACTAAATATTTTTTCAAATCTGCACCTGAGTCCGGCCCCCTTCCCTCCCAAGTTCACCCTTCCCTTTCATAATGTCTTTTTCTATAAGCAGAGAGGACAACAGAGGGGAGGGGATCAGTGGGTGGAAGTGAGGTGGAGGAAGGGGTAAGGGGAGGGGAAAGAGTAGAGGGGAAAGGAAGGAGTGGAAAATCTCAAAATACTTGATGCAACTATATGAATAGATAGGAAAAATAGGGGAAAGAAAAGAAGAAAACCAATGAGATATAACCCATGACTGCATATGATTTTTATTACATATTAATCAAATGGTTCTATAAAATAGGTAAGTTGATGGAAGTATAAGCAAAAGTGATGTCCTAGCTGCATAATGGAAATAGTAAAAGTCTTCTTACTCTGTACCCCACCAACATTCACAAAGGGAAAAAACTGAGAAAAATAACTTCATTTTCTTTTTTGTTCTCTTATTCACACACATTCCATCTGCAATCGCCTTCTTCCCTATGGCTTCTTCTTCCCTATGCTTCACAGTGTGAAATTCCCTTCCCTCAATGCTGTTGCCAGCACAGGCAGTAGAGTGAGCGCCCGTCTCCTCCTACCCCCACTCTTCCTCTTCCTCCAGCCTGCTCAGACTCCTAGATGCTCACCTGCTGTGCGGCTCAGGTCTCAGCATCTCCAGAGTCCCTACAGAGGAGACGCAGGTAGAAACTTCAAGAAGATTCCACTTTGAAGTGGGCAGCTCTAGCAGACACAAAATAATCTTCCTGGAGGCCAGAGTAAACATCCTGGACAGCATGTGGACCTGCCTCACTTGGCATTTATTAGTGTGTAGGAGAAACAACTCCAGGAGGGGGCAGGAAGCTGAGTCACCTATTAGGAAGAGCTTTGCTTTTCATTCAAAACGAACAAACAATACCAGAGTAGAAGATCATTTTGTGTCAGTGTTTTAAAACTTGCAGGCCTCACCCTCATCATCAGTCTCAGATTCCTCCAGATACTCTACAAATTGCAATAATTGGCCCTGTGCAAGAACAAGAGGACCTTTACAAAGATTCTGGATGAGGTTTCTCTAGGTAGTCTAAAGTAAGGCTCCCCAGATCACAGGGAAGCACGACCATGAGGGACAATGCTGCTGGAATGAGGGGGTGAAAAGAAAGCGTTCACACTGAGGGCAAATCTGATCAACTCACTCCCGCTCAGCAGTGGCAAGGGCTGGTCCAAAAGGTTTTGCCAAGTTCATGCAAGTAAATATCGGACCCACTATGCGAAGCTGAAGCTCCAGAGACAGAAGTTACAGTGATCAGCTACGGCTCCTGCACGGTCCTCTTAGCAACAACAGTGCAAAGGGAACTACTTGTTCACATATATACAGTTGCTGTTGTTTGGTGCCACTGAGTTGGGTCCGACTCATAGTGACCCCCACAGGGTTTCCAATGCCTGATTGCTTTGGGAACACTTTGGGAGTGGACTGCCATGTCCTTCTCCCATTTTTGCAATACTGGGGATTGAACCTGGATCCTCAGAGTGTGAAGCAGCAATCTACCAACTGAGCTAAACCCCAGCCCACATATACAAAAGGTACCCAAAAAAGTTATACACATTTTTGGACAAGAACTTTCCATTTTGCTGTTTGAAGAATGCACCGTATGCTTGTTCTGATGTGAGGGTGGAAATATAATCCCAAACGTCAGACTCTACATTGCTACTGTAATTCAACTTATCTTCGAAAAGTAACACATAGATAACATCGCTTAAAATGTGTATACATTTTTTTGGTGTACCATGTATACACACACAAACACACACGTTGTTGCTGCTAGGTGCCCTAGAGTCGGTATCCAATTCATGGTGACCCTATGTACAACAGGCGAAACAGTATTGTCAGTGCTTCTCTGCTGTTCATAAGGTTTTCAATGATGGATTGATTCTTAGGAGTGGGTTGCTGGGTCCATCTCCCAAGCCTACAGCACCTGGTGTTCCCAGGTGGTCTCCCATCCAAGTACTAACCAGGCCTGATCCTGCTTAGTTTCCGAGATCTGATGGGATTGGATGCCATAGTGCTATGGCTGCAGGCCGTGTGTGTGTGTGTGTGTGTGTGTGTGTGTGTGTACACATAAATATGTATGTATGTATGCATGTATGTATGTATGTCACTATAGTGACACACACAACATACCAGACCTATGATCTGGAACTGACTGACGAGCTGCTGGCTCAGCCCCCCGCTGTTCTGTAATACCCCTAAACACAGCATGTCCTTAGAAAATATGCATGAGGACTTATGCCACCCTGACTTCCTTGCTGACCCTTGAAAGGCCTGAGACAGACTGACCCAAGTTCATATGCCTAGGGACAGAGGGCAGCTGGCCCTTGCCTCTTCCCACCATTCACTCATTCCCATGCACCTCCCCACAGACACGCGTGCGCCTGCCACTTGGCTCCATTTTCACGGCTAAGGGTTTATATAAATACAAATCCACCCAAGAAAGGAAAACTATTTCCCTTTTTCCTGCTCTGGATAAAGTTCCAGCAGACTTGGCTGAGGATTAGACAAGCTTCACAGATCAAAGTGGGCTGAGGGGCTGCAGAGGGGAGGGCAGAGCCTGAACCCCACTCAGCCCTCCCTGCTCTAAGGCAGGCAGGATCATAAAATGCCTGCTCTGCTGGGCTGAAGTGCTTTCAAAAGGTGATGCTTTATTTGGATAGCCTGTCACCTACTTCTTTCTGGGAAATAGCTCCAGACTCCAAGACATTAATGCAGACAGCATAGAAGCATTCAGATGAAATGTTCTCCCACAACATTAGTTATCCATGGAAAAAAAGAGGAAGTTTTATGGCCTGAAATGTGGAACACAGGCCCCAGGGTCTTATCACAGCCTGCTTTTGCAGTACCTAGGCAGATCATGTGACGTTCTTGTCTCCTAACAAGGAAGAAGACAGGAATTTCGGCAACTTCTTTTTTTCCCAGAGGAAGAGAGGAAGGGGAAGGAGAGAAAGTTGGGGCTGGGAGACCAGGGGTTCCCTGGCAGGGTCTGGAGGACACCAGAGTCACACGCATAGGGCCCTAGGGCCAGAGGGAACCTTGACACAGCACCACCTCCTACTTGGCATGGGAATAACGTCTCCCACAAAGCAAACAAGCAGGGCAGGGAAGAACCCGAGTTCCAATGCTCTCCCCTCCATGCGCTTTTCCTATTCACTCTCTGGACCCAGGAGCCATTCACAGAAGATCCTGTCTGGGCTTGAAGCCATTTAAGGACACAGCACCCACAACAACCTCAAAGGCATTAAGTTGCATGAACAATTGAAACCCAGCACTCCTTAGCCTCACCAATCACACAAAAGTTGTAACTGTGAACAAAAATGAATTCATTTGAGGTTTTTGAGATGGGGTCTCACTATGTAACTGAGACTGGCCTCAAACTCAGGATCCTCCTGCCCCAAACTCCCAAGTGCCGGGATTGCATGCACACACCAACACACCCACTCACTGATTCTTTTCCTTTCAATTATATGACAACCAGCCAACAGAGGCATGGATGTCCAAAATGAATTCTAAACACAGATGGACAAAATGAAGAACACAATCATAATAAGGTCACCAGAAGGGCCCGACCTTCTTAGCGGATGGCCCGGTGCATGGAGAAGCCCCTTCTCAAGGCAGCTCAGTCTGGGGAGGGCTCTCTGCTTCATGGACAGCACCTTGTTCCGGTCCCCAGGTGGGGGGAAAGAGGCAACGTAGCTCGTCCACGCTTCTTTTATGAAGGCATTACTCTCATCATGAGGGGGAGCCCCAGTGACTTAACTGTTTCTCAATGACCCCATCTTTCAATATTATCAAGGTGCTGTAGGCTTGGGAGACAGACCCGCAACACACTCCCAAAAATCAATCCTCCATTGAAAACCCTATGAACAGCAGAGAAACACTGACAATAGTGTTTCGCCTGTTGTACATAGGGTCACTATGAGTTGGATATCAACTCGAGGGCACCTAACAACAACAACAAATACTACCCAGTATCTAATACTTCCATGTGTCTGGCAGCTTGTGCTGTGAAGGCTTGCATGCTTCTGGGATGCTCAAAGCTATGCCACTGGTAGTCCAGACACCAGCAGGACCACCCATGGGGGACAAGTATCATCTGAGCTTCGAGACTGAGACATACTAGGGAAAAGGACTCTGGCAGCCCACCCGCAAAATAATTAGCCACTGAAAACCCTATGAATAGAAAAGAAGTACTGTCAGATATAGTTCTGAAAAATGAGTCCCTCAGATTGGAAGGGATTCAAGAAATAACTGGAGAAGAACTGTCTCCTCAAAGTAGAGTCGACCTTAATGATGGGACTGGAGTAAAGCCCCTGGGACCTTTTGCTGATGTGACACAACTCAAAATGAGAAGAAACATAGTGACCCCAACATTGGGCTCGAAATATAAAAAGACCGTGTGCATGGCATAGCGTTGGGTAGTGTTTCGTTCTGTTATAGATAGGGTCTCTGAGTCAGATCCAACTCCACAGCACCCAACAACAGCAAATATCTAATAATAATTGGTAGGCAACAGTATCTACAGATGGCTATTAAATTTTGTAGGTCAAAGGAGTTAAAGATAATTGATGGTCTTAAACTTTCAAGGAACGGTAATAATATGGGAATTCTCCTAATGACTGTTGCCAGAGACTAACATGGAAGTGCTGACATTTAGGGTCAAGTACCTCTGAGCAACTGGAGACAGGTAAACTTGACTTCTTGCTCCTCTTCTTCCCCTATGATCTGAAATGATTTCCTGCCTGTCACAAGGTTAAGAGTATTACCATTTAAATGTAATTGTAAACAGTTAGTTCTTCCAACATTATTTCACCAAACTTCCGGGAGACAAGGCCAAGGGTAACTGGAGGTAAATGCTGACTCCCTTTAGCACTGAAGCACAAGTACCTTAGTGGCCAACTCACAAAATCAGCTCAACACAGCACTGTCTTCTCTCTACCTGGCCTGGTAATTATATCACTGCACTGCTGAGAAAATGAGCAGAAAAATGAGTAACTACTAGAATAGTTTCTATCATCTATCAGGAAATTTTCCCTAATTTTTATGGAAGGAAAAAAAAAGCATTTTGTTCCTGGAGCTAAGAAATTATACCAAACTACAACCAAGCTCTAAGGGAAGCCCATTTCTATTAGAGGATTAGTCCAGTAAAGCTATTTGACAAACACTTGCTTTTCAAAAATAGTAGCTAGCCCTATTCCTCCCAGCAGTACTCTCTCTCTCTCTCTCTGGCTTGTAACAATGTCACCTAAGTAGGGCATCTACTGCCTGGTAGCCTGGGTCACAGTGCAGCTTCCTGGTAGCCTCAACTGTTGTTACCTGGTGGCCTGAGCTGCACCTCTGCTGCATGTGTGGGAGCTGTGCCTCTTATTTTTCTCCTTGCACTGGCTCTAGCCCCTGTCTATCCCTTCTTATCAACTCATTCTGCTAGCGACAGAGACTGCCAAGGGGTTACGGTCACCAGCGTGCTTTCAGAACGTTGCTGGCTTTGTAGGGCTTGTGGATCAATGAAGAAGTCTAGCCGGCATTCAGAATGTGGCTGCTTCAGGGCTGTGTCTTCTCTTTTGGAGTCAGGGGACTAAGATAACTTTTGGAATGCAGCTCCTTTGTGGTTAAAGATAATCCATATAATCCACCAGCAAACCTTCCTTCTCTCTTTCTTTTAAATTTCTATTTTAAGACAGGATCATGCTAAATTGACTCTGGTCTGCGATCTTCCTGCCTCACCCTCCTGAGTTGCTGGGATTACAGGTGTATGTTACCATGCCTGGCTTCAAGCTTTCCCTGCACTGCAGAAACCTACTTAAAAAAATTCCTAGGTACGAGCAAAAGCACATGACATCACAGGTCAACCGAGGTGATATTGGTTTAATATTTGGTTCGTTGCTCAGTGTGTGCTTAGATTTCTCACGATGCAAAAGCTACAGAGATTTCAGACTTTCTGAGAGAGAAAGAGAGAGAGAGAGAGAGAGACTGATTTTGATTTTTAAAAAGTATAAGTGTTGGAGCTGAGTCTTTTTTTTTTTTTTGCAGTACTGGGGGTTGAACCCAGGGCCTCGCACTTGCATGCTTTCCAGTGCTGGACCACTGAGCTGCACCCCCAGCCCTTTTTTTTTTTTTTTTTTTTTTTTTACGTTTTGAGACAGGGTCTCACTAAATTACACAGCCTGCTCTGGTCCTGAACTTGTAACCCTCCTGCCTCCGCCTCCCGAGCTGCTGGGATTATAGGTGTGCCCCACCACGCCCAGCGGAGCTGAATCTTAAAGGAAGACAAAGCCTATACACAAGTAGATATATTAAAATGCACAATTAAACTTAGTGAAGAAGAGAAAATAACAACTAGAAAGAAGGAGGAAGGCACTAGAAAAGGGAGGTGAAGATTGTGAAAAGTGGGATGGGGAAGAGAATCAATGTAGAAGGATAAAGGGGAGAGGATAATCTCAATGTAAACAATGTAACTTCATAAATGCATGGGAAAAGCAGGGGACTATAGCCCATAAATGCATGCGAGCTTTACTATATATTAGTCAAAAGGTTCCATAAACTTTGTAAGTTGATGAAAGTGTAACCAAAAGTGATGTCACAGTTGCATAATGGAAAAAGCAAATGCTGTTTTACTCTGTACCCCACCAATATTTATCACTAAAGGGAAAAAAGAAAAAAAAAGTATGAGTGCTCTGACAAAGTCTGGAAGCTGGCTTTGTCATTTATCGACTGTGTGACCCTGGGGAAGTTACCTGGCTCCTCTGAGCTTCATTTTTCTCATCTGTGAACTGAAGGTACTGAGTACCAAATATATATCCTATTGGAGTGCTATAAGAATTTAAATGATCTTATTTGCAATTGACCTAATTCTACTCAACAGTTCACTAAATGTTAATTTCCTTCCTCCCTCGTGTCATTTCTCTTGTTAATCTGAAACCTAAAAACCAAAGTTTGAGCAAAAATAACTTCTGGAAAGATAGGCGTCTATACGAGGAGAAACTCTAATGTCCGTGACTCTATTTCCTCCTCTATACTCCCTGCAGCTGCCAATAACATTATACCCTGCCTATAGGCAACATTTGTTCTATGAAGAAGATCTTGCTCTTTCAAACAGTTCTCTCTTTGGAGAGAAATTTGGCAATTCCACCTCAAGATATTGATTCTCTGGGTGTGCCCACAGATACCCAGAAATGTTACAGACACGGTCTTAGAAACTCACTGTAGTACTGTGTCCAAATCAAAAGACTGAAAACAGCTCAAATGTTCATC
This sequence comes from Pedetes capensis, assembly GCA_007922755.1. NCBI lineage: Eukaryota > Metazoa > Chordata > Mammalia > Rodentia > Pedetidae > Pedetes > Pedetes capensis. The sequence goes on along the minus strand of VMDO01000396.1, from coordinate 116,535 downwards.
AGCAGAAGGCCGCTTAAATAAAACCAGCTCACAGAATGGAATATTAGGTAGTCACCAAAAAGGAATCACAGAGTTCTCTATGTACCAATATGTCTGGCAAACACTTTTGAGTAGGATGCAAAATAGTTTTTACATTATGCTACTATTTGAGGCAGGGCTCCAACTGTGTGTGTGTGTGTGTGCGCGCGCGCACATGCACCAAGAATCTGGCAGCAGTGGCTGCTCCATGTGGGGAAAGGAATGGCTGTGGACAGGAGAGAAAGTGTCCTTTTCCAAAGGGATTCATTTGTCCTTTTTACCATTTCTACCATTCACACAGGTTACTTATTAAAAATAAAACTTAAGCTGGGCATGGTGGTGCATGCCTGTAATCTCAGTAACTCGGGAGGCAGAGCCTTTATAAGCTCAAGGCTGGAGGCGGCCCGAGTAACTTAGCGAGACCCTGCCTGAGGATAAAAATTTAAAAATAGGCTGGGGGTGTGGCTTAGTGGTAGAACACTTGCAAAAGCATGCATGAGGCCCTGGGTTCAACTCCCCAGGGCTGCAAGATAAATAAATAAAAGTAAAACTTAAAATAATCAACCACTGTGAATTTAATTATGTTCTTGTTTCTTCCTTAAACAACTTTCTTATTTTTCGAGATCTTTCTTTAATTTTAGTTCTTTAATTATAAGAGTTAACGTGCTGGTTTTAATAAGTAAATCAATATAGATTGGTAAAGAAAAGAATATATTTACCCCTTCACTTCCCCTGTTTCCCCTTCCCAACCACCTGGTGTTGCCTTGGCATGTGTCTTTCTTCATCTTTGTCTAAGAGGATTTAGACACACCGGAGATGATGATGATGATTTGCTAATTTATTTTCTTTGAAGCAGAATCATACCGTAAGCACAACCACAACCTTCTTTTCCCTCATCTGACCACATATCTGATAGTCAAGCTGAAGTGAGAACTGAGTTTGCTTTGGATTTCTCTATTCACGCAATCTTATGCCCTCCTCTCCCCCACCCATGCTCACACAAACAGCTGACCATAATGGAGTCATGTCATACCTTAATGTTTTGAACAGACTCTCCATTTTCTAAACAACCTCCTCTCCCCTGGGTGGAGGTGAGTCTTCACGTCCTCACACCACTCTGTGGTCCTCCTGAGGCTGAGGGCATCCTGGAGTCAAGGGTCGGACTACACCAAGAGTGGCCCAGGACACCTGCCAGCCACTAGTCAGATCCTTAAACGTGGGCTCTGGCCAAGACTTAGTGCGATTCCAGGCCAAAGCTGCAGTGCCATATGCATCATGGAATTTAGCGATTTAAAAGGAGGTGGCTCTGGATGCTTTTAATAAACACAAATCACACGTTTAATTCAAACAAAGTAGCACGAGTGGCAGAGGAAAGCTCCCAAGCCAGTGAAGCCTCTACTTTTACCATCACTCCCTTCCTTCCTTCCTTCCTTTCAAAGCCCACAGAGATGAGCAGGCAGTGAGTCAGAGTGGGGACAGTAGCTGCGCCTCAGTGAGAGGGACGCACACCCTGCCTGCCCGGGATCTGCAGGCCCAGCAGCCGCTCCCTCCTGTCCCAGGGTGTGAGGGAGCAGCTGCCAGATGGAGACAGAATGACCTGCCGGGGGATTAGCGCTTCTGGGTAAAGCTCTGAGGCCCCCGTGGCAGAAGGTCCAAGAATCTTAATAAGGAAGAGGGGTGGAAATGGAAGGTCGCTTCTCCAAAGCCTATTTCCACCCTACATTTCTTGGTTCTAAGGTTTCATCATAGCAAATCTGCAGAATGCAAGGACTTAGCCTGTGCACTGGGCCTGGAGGCTGGTGCAGAAATGATTAACACTCACCCCATCCCCCAATACGCTTGGATTCTTATATTTGTGCAAAGTCTTTACTGATGCCAGAGGTTATAAAAATACAAGCCAATCATCATGGATCAAGTATGACAGAGCTCCACTTTTTTTTTTTTTTTTAAATGAGAGTGGCTTTTAATAATCCCACACAGCCAGCAATGCTTAAGCCTCCTCTGGTGCTTCTACTAGGACTTGACCTGTATCAAAGAAACCCTCCTTCATGCCCAAGCCTGGGGAGATGTCAGTGGACACTATGCAGGTTGCCAAAAAAGGTTTTAATAAGAACTGTTATCAAGCCTAGCCAGACAGCCTCAGTGCCGAAGTAGTAACTGTCAGGGCACGGGCAACAGACAGTTGGGTTCACTTAGCCCTGGAGCGTGGTGACCTACAGTACTTCCCCCTGATCTGCGGTTTTGCTTTCTTCAGTTTCAGTTACTGGCAGTCTGAGGCAGTCCAGAAATATTAAATGGAAAATTCCAGAAATAAGGAATTAATAAATTTTAAATTGTGTGCAATTTTGAATAGCAAGACAAAATCCCTCACTGTCTGGCTCTGTCCAGCCTGGGATGCGAATCATCTCTGTGCACAGAATACATGCTACCCGCCTATTAGTCACTTAGTAGCTGAGGCAGTTACCAAGACTGTCACAGTGTCACACTGCCTGTGATCAAGTAACCCAGACTTTACTGACAGTGGCATTAAAGCCCAAGTAGCAATGCAAAGGAGGCCCCAGAGCATAAAACATGGAAGGACAGATTAATGCTGGCTTTAAGCGACCATGATGCTAGGTGCATGGGAAATAACACAGCACAGGTTGTGGCTGGTGCTCTCCTGGACCCAGTCCTGGGAGGTAAGCCCTGCAGATAAGAGAGGAGACCTCATTAATTAAACCAATTTATCTTGATTTACTTATTAAAACCCGCAAGTTAACTTTTATAATTGAAGAACTAAAGTTAAAGAAAGATCTCAAAAAATAAGAAAGCTGTTCAAGGAAGAAAAAGAAAACAAATTCACAGTGGTTGATTATTTTAAGTTTTACTTTTATTTATTTATCTTGCAGTCCTGGGGAGTTGAAACCAGGGCCTCATGCATGCTTTTGCAAGTGCTCTACCACTAAGCCACACCCCCAGCCTATTTTTAAATTTTTATCTTCAGGCAGGGTCTTGCTAAGTTACTCGGGCTGCCTCCAGCCTTGAGCTTATGAAGCTTCTGCCTCCCGAGTTACTGAGATTACAGGCGTGCACCACCATGCCCAGCTTAAGTTTTATTTTTAATATGTAACCTGTCTGAAAGGGGCTGGGGTTTAGCTCAGTTGGTAGAGTGCTGCTCTGCAGTCTCTGAGGTACTGAGTTCGATTCCCAGCACCCAAAAATGGGAGAAGGATGTGGCAATCCACTCCCGAGGCAATCCCGAAACAGTCAGCCATTGAAAACCCTATGAGGGTCGCTATGAGTCAGACATGACAGCACCTAACAACAACAAAGAGGTCAGGCTTGTGTTCAGGTAAGCCAGCAGGGGGACGGTGCAGTGTTGTCCTCAGAGGCTGGCTCCCAGCTCTGCCACCTCCCGAGAGAGGGTCCCTGCCAATGGCTTTGACGGCTCTAGTCTGGGTTTCCTCATCTCTGCTGCACACCTTTGGGATTTGTCGTGGGTACTGAATGCATCGTATATACAGTTGCTCAGCACGAGCTCCCCCGACACTGGCACCAGAACACGACCAGGACTTTCCACTTGGCCACAGGCGGCCACATGCTCAGTTGGCAGCAACACGCAGCCCAGTGACAAAGCTGAAGTAGGTGGGTCACATTGCCCCCCAGGGAATCTGAAACTGGGGTGAGGGACAGAATTAGCCTGTGGTGAGCATTGGGCACCGAAGTAGGCGGGAGAAGGGGCTTCAGAGGAAGCAGCTCTGAGGAGGAGGAAGTGGGGCGAGTCCTCAGAGGCAGCCACAGCTCTGCAGCACAGGACAGGTGGTGGCACCAAAGAAAGAGGGGGGCTGAGATGGGACAGGGCTGGAGCGGACAGCAAGAGGCAAGTTTAGGGACTGAGATGGGGACAGAGAACAGAAACAGAGGTGGAGAACTGAGGTGAGTCCGCGGACTGAGGTGGGGTAGGGGACCCAGATGGAGTCAGATTGGGAAATTAACGTGGGGGCCCCAGGGACTGAGAAGGGGACAAGGAACCAAAAAGGGGGCTCAGAGGGCACCAGGAGACTGAGATGGGGTCGGAGGCTAACTACAGATGAGCCCACCCGCCGTGGGGACAGGAGCTGGCTCTGGGGTGAAGCTCCAGGGCAGAAGCTAGGACGGAGGCAGCACACATGGGGCAGCCCCCAAAGCCCAGCCACACAGGGAAGAAACAAAGGTTTCCTTTGTTTCCTGTCCTTGGATTCTGGGGACCCCTCCCCCCTCACCATAATCCTGCTTTTCCCCCTTAAGTTAGCTCACAGGCTCTGAGGAGAACACGGTCATGAACAGCTGTTTTTATTGAGAACATGCTTTCCTTAAACACTGTATGTTATTATTTTCAGAGTGCTATGTGGGTCTAATAAGCTATGATAAAAAACAACTCTTGAAAGCTTGGCTTTACAGTGAGGCCGGTTTTCTCTGCCCTGACAATCTTGTTGCCAAGGCCTGATGGGCATTCTTGCTAGAACAAGAGCAACAAACCAAGGTTGTGGGGCCTCCACTGACAGGTGGGAAAGGAGGAGACTGAACTGATTCATCTCCAGGGTCCTTCCAGCTTTAAGTAGGCAGTGGTAGCTTAAAATACTGTGCAAATGTATTTTCTACTTAATTTCCGAGGTTTACAAAGTCGAACTCCTTGCAAATTTCGCATGAAGTAGAACAACTTCCTAAATAGGCCACAGAAACGTGTCCTTGGTTCTCCCAGGCCACCCTCCTGCCACTTCCCCAATTCTCCATTGGCATCTTTTGCCACAAGGTACCGAACCCATCCAGCCCCCCAGAAGACTGTTAGCTGCAAAATTTCAATAGCCCCTCATTGGCTGTGCTCAGTCTTGAGAGTCACCAAAGATGACAGCAGACAGTTAGGACCAAAAAAAAAAACCAGATCCTTCATGTAACGTCCTTCATGGTGTGGAGGAGCCATGCCTGTCTCTTGGGCTTCAAAGAACTCAGCCACGTCGTGCATAAAGTATGAGCTGAGCCGAGCGCTCCCGTCCAAGGGCTGTTACTCTGTTCTCTATCACGGCCCATTTCCCCAGAGCGAAGGAAACGACAGTAAATTGTAGGAAAAGAGGTGAGATTTAATTTTCCACATAAATAGAAGTGCTTTCCATTCCCCATTTAGCAAACAGTACCCTCTAGGAGCTCACAGCCCCAATCCTTTGATCCAGACCTAATATTTACATCTGTGCTGGGCTCTGTTCTGACACCTGCCCAGCAAGGCAGCCGCCATCTGTGGCCTATGCCTGCTTCCCTGGGAAGTCAGTACATGGGCAGGAGAGCCCCGAAGGCAGGGCACCTTCTCTGGGGCTGGGCAGGGAGCCGGGTGCCCAGAGGCCAGCGTCTCTGCAAATTTTGCTGGGCTCACAGGCCTGGCTCCTCCTGGCACACAGGGTGCCCCCTGGAGTCCTTGCCCACTCCAGCAGCGGAGAGAGCCTCCTGTGGTCAGAGGAGATGCAGTCTCCTTTAACCTACAACACTGCTGCCACATCAGGGTCCCCAGGCTCTGGCAAAGGCCTGATTTGAGTGTCCACGGTATGTTACAACATGTACACATGTGTGCGTACACACACACACACACACACACACACACACACACACACACACACACCTTTCTGCTCTATCAGAAACAGGCTTTTTAGCAATATTTGTTAAAAGGTAACTCTAGGGTTTGGTGTATACCTCAGTGGTACAGCATTTGTGTAATATGCATGAGGTCCTAGGTTTGGTCCCCAGCAACAAACACACACACACACACACACACACAATAACTTGTAAACCGGGCATAGTGGCTCATGCCTATAATCCCAGCCACTCAGGAGGCAGTGAGAGAAGTATCGCAAGTTTGAGGCCAGAGTCAGTCTGCATAATTTTGTGAGACCCTGACTCAAGATGAAAGAGTGAAAAATGGGCTGGGGGGTGCATTTCACTGCTAGAGTACATGCAAAGCATGTGTGAGGTCCTGGGTTTGAACTCTAAGGACAGCAAAAATAAAACAAAATTAAAAAACAACTAACTTGTAAGATAGGAGCCTGCTCTAAATCTCACCAGCTAAAGAGATACAGATGATCTCTAAAAGACAAAACCACTTGTAGTCAAGACATACATCAGTCAGGAGCCAAGGACGGAATCAAGAGCAAAGGGTAGAGGAGAGGATCCATCCATTCTGAAGCTAAGCAGAGCAAAGGGATCAGAGCGCAGGTGAGCAAGCTGGAGGCAGGGCCCTGAGAACCTGCAAAGGCAGGGTGCACAGTAACGAGGTCCTGGAGGAAGGCTGGCGCTGGCCTCCGTGCCTCACAGTAATAGAGATTTCCTTCTCTCCTACCGGAACAGCTTCTCTGCTCCCAGCCTGTGTTTGGTCTTTCAGAGTCCCAGGCTAGACTCCCTGGGGACCAGCTTTTACCAGGGAAGGAGAGCGGTAACAGCCAAATCTAGTGGAATCTCCTGCTGCCCTGGAGGTCCTACAAAACACAGAACTACTAGCCCTCAAGTACAAACGGCTCAGAGACTTGGTGAGTGTGCTAGGCTGTCATGACAGTACACAGGCTGGGAGGCTTAAAGAGGAGGTTTTTAGTGTCTCATAGGTCTGAAGGCTAAGTCCAGGGTCAACATCTCGGCAAGGCTGGATTCTTCTGAGCCTGTCAGAAGATGATGTCTTCTCCCTATGTCTCCTCTGTGTGTGGTGTCTTCCCAGGGCATGTCTGGGTCCTAGCTCCTCTTCTTATAAGAAGACCAAACTTGTTGGATTAAGACCCACTCTAACAATCTCATTTAACCTTAATTACCTCTTCAAAGATTCCATCTCCAAATACAATCACATTCTGGGGTACTGGGGATTAAGTCTTCAACACAGGAATTTCAAAGGGGAACATTTTGGCCCATAATAAAAACTAAATGCAAACTTGCTCAAAATACTGTTTCTTTTCTTGCTAAAGGAACCAACTCTTTCTTACCCTCTTCTTGGGCTCCTGGGGAGTATGTAGTCAGCTGGAGGAGGCTCGGAGCCAGACAGAGCCCACAATGATACTTAATGGAACATCTCATTGGACAGCTGAGGCTGAAGCCACAGAGGTTCAGGGACCAGCGCCTGCTCTGAATAACTGGCTGGACAGCTGTACCCGAGGGGTTAGGGTACTGGATTGATGTCAACTTCCTACCAACTTCCTTTAGAGTTAATACATTCATTGTTTCTTTCAAAAAAAAAAAAAAAATCTCAGCAGGAAAGAACAAGTGTAAAATAAATGTCCCTCTTCCTCTTGCTGCTAGGCTATTCTGCAGAGGTAGCTGCTGATATGCATTTCTTAGGAACCTTCCAGAAATATAAACACAGATTTGTATGCTTGTGGCCCACATCACTACTGCCTACCCAATATCCCCTCTGCTCTTCTTCCATATTCACACACCTTTGCATTGTGTGCCAAGAAAGAACACATAATTCCTACTACAGAGCAGAAAGCACCTAAGTCAGGGGTGGCATCAAAGGAACCCTATTCAAACCCTGCATGGCCAACTATACAGACTTCCTATTGTATAAGGTAAACATACTCCTTTCAGGTTTTTTTTTTTAACAGCTATCTTCCTCAATGATATATCATATACCTTTTTTAGTTTTTAATACATGATATCAGCCCATAATACTGACTTGTCTTTTCATTTAATATTTTTAATCTTTCCCAATAGTACACAGAGAATTATGCCATTCTAACCCTATACAGTATTTTGTTATATGCCTAGGAATGAACACAGAGGCTGCCTCCCTCTTTTGCTAATAATTTCTATTATTCTATCTTTTACTTTCGTTGTTATAAATACTGTTACAACAAATAGCTGTGCAGCTACTCTTGTGTACTTGCTGGAACACATGTATAGGGTCAGAAGTGGCACTACACAGCCTAAGGATGTGTACCTTTTAAGTTCTGATAGATATTGCAGAAATGCCCTTTAAACACACCCAGCAGCCATGTATACACATCCATATCATCACACTCTCACCCACAAATGGACATTATCACACTTTATCATGGTCAGTCTCACAGGGGAAAAATGAGATCTCATTACTGTTTCATTTCAATTCTTAAAACAGTGAAGTTTGACAGGGTTCCATAAGCTTACTTTTAGCAATGAACACTTGGTCCAACTGTTACCCATCTTTTTCTTTTTGATTTCTAAGACTGACTTCTGAACCAGAGGAACTAGTCTTCTGACATACATGCTGCAAATATTTTCCTTAGTGCATTATTTGTCATTCAACTTCAATTATGGAATTTCTGCCAAACAGAATATTTAAATTTTCATGATTTTTTCCCTAACCCTTTGACTACTATTGATACAATTTTTTTCTCATGAGAATTTTCATTCAAATATTCAAATGATGCACATTACTAATTACATGATGATTTTTACTCATATTATGCATTCTAATTATTTTGCCAATCATTTTCTTGTTTTGCTCATTGTAATGAAAAGTTTCTGGATATCATATATTTTGATTTGAAATTGGTAGTCAAAGGGTTAAAGTTCGTCTTCTAGAGCTTTTGTGTTTCATGACACACTTGGGGAAGGTCTTCTGTCTCTACTCCAAGATATGTAATTTACTCATATTCTTTTCATCATATTTGCAATTTCAATAAGTCTAGATCTTTGATTCAGTTGTAATTTATTTTTATCTAAGGAATGAGAGGGGCTGGGGTTTAGCTCAGTTGGTAGAGTAATGCTCTGTGTTCTCTGAGGCCCTACGTTCAATCCCCAGCACCAACTACAAAAAACGGGAGAAGGACCTAGAGGCCCACTTCTGAAACAAACCCAAAACAATCAGCCATAGAAAACACTATTAATAGCTGGGAAGCATTGACATAGTTGCCAGGCATGGCACAGTGTCGGGGAGTGTTTTTTTCTGTTGTACACAGGGTCTCTGTGAGTCAGACCTGACTTGATGGCACCTAACAACAACAACAAAGGATGGAAAAGGGTCTCTAGTTTTTTCCTCTCTAATAGTGAATCAACTATCTTAAGCACCACTTATTGAAGAGTTTATTCCCCTCCTTGATTAGGAGCCATCTTATTCCCATCTGGACACACAGTGTAAAACAACCACCATGTGATGAATTCTGATGTAGGTCCACCCTCCACAGGCATTTTAGTTAATGGTGCTGATGGAAATACACAAGGGAGCTCATAAATCATTTGGCTGGCTTATAACCAAGATAATGAATTAACAGGATGAAATCATAGATTAAAAAGAAAAATCTCAACAGGCTGGAGCAATAGGAAGTGTATAACAAGATAATATCTAATAGGATATAGTTAGACTTCACATTTAGATGCAGTGAGATCAAAGGCATTGAAAACAGAGTGTGAAATAACGTGAAGTCTTCTCTGGAATTGTATCAAGAGCTTTGACTTGTGGTTGTCCAAAACTGAAGGGCTCTGAGATTGCCCTAAAGGCAGAAAATCCAGACCTCGTCTTAGAGCATCTGAACAGAAAGGAGGGACGGGCCTGGGCCCTACTCTGCACTGCTCAGACAACTCCCTAGACCACTACATTCCGTTCTAGACATTACCATTTAAGAGGAATACAGACCACACCATTTCCACAAGAAAGAAGACAAAAGACAAAGGCCTTGTTATACCATCACATGGCAAAGAACCACCTGAGACGCATCGCCTCACTGAACACTGAAACCCAGGGTGCAAAGCCCATGCCTTCCTGATCATACATGCCCCATGCCAAATAGTCTGGAAATCAACAGCTCCTAAGAAACAGGAGTTGAATAAAAGTGAAGAATTTAGGTGGCTGCAGACCTTCTTGAGATTTCTGAGGGAGACCCGTGATGGTCCAGAGTGAAAGCAGTAGATTCTGCCCCTCAGAGCTGAGAGCACCCCTAACTCCTTCAGGGCCATTTTCCAACCCATCCCCTGCAGCCAGCAGCTGTCTTCCCAAACGCAACTCTGTCCCCCATCCTTGGAGGCTACTTACTGAGCCTTTAGCCAGCTGCCCTGCCCACTTCACTAGCCCTACCACTGTTCCATAAGCCACTTCTTCAAACTTCTCAGGGTCCTCATCTCATGCCATCTCCTCAGGGTCTTGGCAAAGCTCTTCCGTGTGTCTGAGGCACCCTCTCTCTGCAGCTCTCCCAGAACCCCTCCCTTACCTAGTGTCTGGCTGATTCCAGCCCAATCTGTGCACCAATCTGGCTGCACCTCCATCTGGATGCCTTCCCAGCACCCTGACCATGATGGAATCAACCCCTCCCTCCCTGAGCCACCTCAGCACCTATATATGATACGACCATGGATTGGATTGTGTTCCCTGAAAAATTCTGATGTGACTATATTTGGAGATGGCCCTTCAGGAAGTAATTAAGGTTAAATGAGATAATTTGGATGCACCATGATTCCATGGGATTAATGTCCTTATAAGAAGAGCAGCCAGAGGGCTGCTGTCTCTCCCTTTGTGCTGTGTGAGGTACAAGGAGAAGGTGATCGTGTGTGAGCCAGGAGGAACGCCCTCAGCAGAAACCAACCATGCCACTACCCCAATCTTGCGCTTCCCAGCCTCCACACTGTGGGATGTACATTTCTCTTGTTCATGCTGCCCAGTCTGATATGTTGTTATAGCAGCTCAGGCTAAGACACACAACACTCGGAATTTAAAGGCAGAGCAAGCGTGCTGAGAGCATAGGACAGGAGATCTTGCTTCAGGGCTGGCTTTGATGAGAAGACTGAGCTGGAGTACTCTAGAATAGTTGCCACTACATAACTAGGAGTTATGGCACACACTTGTAATCCTAGCAACTCAAGAGGCTGAGGCAGGAGGAACACAAGTTTGAGGCCCGAGGCAGCCTGTAAAACTTAGTAAGATCCTGACTCAAAGTAAAAAAAAATGGGTATGGGGTATAGCTCAGTACTTGCCTGGCATGAGTGAAGCCCTGAGTTCAACTCCCAGTACTAAAACAAAACAAAACAAACACCCTCTCTAGAACACTGATTTCAAACTTTCACAAAGCTACAAAAACCAAGGTAACATGAAGATCAAAGAGACAAAACAGATTCCATAAACATACAAACACAAAAATGGTCAACTGATTTCTGACAAAGGAGCTTAGGCAATTCAAAAGCATGTTATTAAAAAAAAAATGTCTGAAACAACAAGATATCTGTATGGGGAAAAAAAAAAACAAGCTTCAACCTTCACCTCACGGTGTGTGTATGTATGAGTATTTGTTGTTGTTAGGTGCTGTCAAGATGGGTCCGACTCACAGAGACCCTATGTACAGTAGAACAAAACACTCTCTCCAATATTGTGCCGTGCCTGACACTATGTCAGTGCTTCTCTGCTATGTACAGGGTTTTCAATGGCAGATTGTTTTGGGAGTAGGTTGCCAGGTCCTTCTCCCTAGCCTGCAGCACCTGGTATTCCCAGGCAGTCTCCCATCCAAGGACTGACCAGGCCAATACTGCTTAGCTTCCAAGATCAAAGAGGATCAGATGCTAAGGTGCTATGGCTGTAGACATACATATAGGTAGACAGAAAGACAGCTAGATATAGATATAAACATAGATATAGATATATAGATATATATGTCAATATATAGAGAAACACACACATAGCGAAACATATCCTGAATACACACACACACAAACACATACAATTTAAACTTTGACAAGTAAATAATAAGCAACACAGTTTTAACATGAAAAAAAGATTTGAACAGACACTTCATACACACACACACACATACACACACACACACACACACACACACACACTGTCATTAGTCATTGGGGAAATGCAAACTGAAACCATATTAATATATACAATGTACCCATTGTTGTTGTTGTTGTTGTTAGGTGCCGTCGAGTCCAGTCCGATTCATAGCGACCCTATGTATGGCAGATCAAAATACTTCCCAATTCTGTGCCAGGCACACGATCTTATTTATGTTTAAGCCCATTGCTGCAGATACTATGTCAATCCATCTGGTAATGTACCCATTAGAATAGCTCAAATTAAAAAGACGAACAGGACTAAGTACAAGCAAATATATGAACAATTAGAATTTTCTTACATCCTTGGTAGGAATGTAATGATTACAACACTATGGAAAAATTGAAGAGTTTCTTCTAAGGTTAGACAAGTATTTACCACATGACTCAACATATCTACTGTTAGAAAAATGACAATACATTCCTACACAAATGCCAAGGACTGACACATGAATGTTCATAGTGGTTTTACTGATAGTGGCAAGAAACAGAAACAACCAAAACGTTCCTCACCAAATGAATAGATACACCGTACAATTTCTTAAAATGTAATATTGCTCAACAATAGAGAGGAACAAACTACTACGCAACCACATGAATAAATATCAAAAGCATGATGCAGAGGAAAAGAAGCCAGACCTGTGCTTCCCAAAGTATGCACTAAATCATTCCAAGGTACCACAGTGAACTCACAGGTATACCACAGGATATTTTAAATTTTTGAGGGAAACAGAGCAACAACTGTGAAATGTCATGCAAACTACTACTACTGAGCTATCTGCAACTGATTTAGTTATTCTTTTGACTTCACCGCACCATGAAAAATTTAACTGAATCTCTAAAGAATGCTATGAACCCACAAAGTCCAGTAACCTCTGAGCCAAGCACAAAAGAGTACACATTATTTGAATCCAATTATGTGAAATTCTAGAACAGGCAAATGTAATCTACAGTGACAGAAAACAGATAAGAGGCAGTGTAGGAGTGGGAGGTTTTTTTGGGGATGACAGACATACTCCATATCTTGATTCTAATGGTAGGTATACTTCAAAATTCATCAAATTCATCAAACAGATAAGTTTTTACTACATGTACATTATATGTCAATAAGTTTACTTTAAAATAAAATAACCTAGCAGGAGTTAAGAACACACATATAGTTGCCCTCATAGTGACTAGTAAAGACTCCCAGAGTCATACTTGGAAAATATTTGTTCATGAATTCCATAATTTTCTTCACAGTTAAGATATTTCCACAAGGAACAGAAAACTAAAACTGAATTCCAAACATACTATACAATTTTTGTGAGAATAAATTTTAGCAATTTAATTTTTATCATTTATAATTATTTTTAAAGCTCTTCTTTATTCCCTCAGGATTCTAGCCATTGAATAAGGCTTCAAATTAAAATTTTTACTTATGTATTCGTTCGTTTATTTATTTGGCACTTAGGGGTTGAACCCAGGGCCTCACACATACTTTCCAAGTGTTCTACCATGAGGCTGTACCCCAAGCCCAACTTTTACTTTTTTATCTTGAGTCAGGGTCTCACTAAATTACTCAGGCTACCTACGGCCTTGAATTTGTGATAGTCTCCACCTCCTGAGTTGCTGGGATTACAGGTGTGCACCATGGCACCTGGCCTAAAAAATTTAAAAGATCCCTTAGCTCTCTAAGAATATTTGGGGCCTCATTAATACCATGTATAACAATCAACATTTGGACACAATTCTCATGAACTATGTGTTGAGATTAAATTTTTCATAGCCCCTTGTAATTATTTAGAACATAGGTCAGTAAAATGTAGCTCACTGCCTGCTCTTGTAAATAAAGCTTTATGGGAAGACAGCCATTGCCATTCATTTACATATTGTCTAAGGTTGCCTTCCAAGATGGTACAACTTTGCTTTCCAACTCTGCTATCATGATGGAGTTGGGTAGCTGCCAAAGAGATGACGGCCTGCAAAGCTAGAAATATTTGTTCATTCAGCCCTTCACAGGCAGTTTGCTGAACTCTGATCTACAGTATTATCTGAGCCAAAACAACAGAATGAACCATGCAAGGCAGAGAGGAAAGAATAGAAGAAAACCAAACACCTAAATAAAATATTTATGCTTAAACACAATTGAACAATCCCACGTAGGCTGTGATACAGGAGAGAAGTTTATTGTTTTGAATGCAATTTTTAGGCAACTCTGCAGCCTTGGACAAAATCTGTAGCTTGAGTAGTGTCCAGTGGCTGGATTGTGTCCCTTCTGTGAATTACAAATACCAATTGCTCTAGGCTTCTTAGAAGAAAATGCCCAGTTTTCCATTTTAAACACTTCCTGCATGTCTCAACCCATCTATCCATGAATTCCAGGTCAGGAGAAAAGAAACCTAGTGGAAAAGGCTTTCTTTTGTCCTTCTTGTCTTCATAGAGGTGCTGTGGTTTGGATAGGTGTCCCCCAGAGGCCCTTATTAAACACCTGCTCACCAGCCTATTGCGCTACTGGGAGCTGGTAGAAGCTTTGCGAGGTGGGGTCTCATGGAAGTTAGTTCACTAGAGATGTCCCCTGGAAATGGGACATTGGGACCCCAGCCTCATCCTCCTTCTCTTTGAGTCCTGGCTGCTGTGAAGTGAGCTGCTTCCTCTGCTACATATTTCCACCACGAGGTACTGTTCCAACACAGCCCCTGAAGCAACAGGCGAACCATGGACTGAAATCTCCAAAACTGTGAGCCTAAACCAACCTTTCCTCTTTTATGTTGATTATCTCAGGTATTCTGTTACAGCAATGGAAAGCTAGCTAGCATAATGCTGAGAATTCTTGGTTCTTTATCCCAACTGAATTTCATCATGTTTGGGTAAGTTAATCAGCTTTTCCTCTCTTTTCTCCCCCCCCCCCCAGTATTAGTCATCTTACTATTTATTTAAAAGGGCTTTCTCTTTACACACACCTTATTCTGTCTGTTTAATACAGTGACCAAAATATGCTACTGCTGTTGTTAGGTGCTGTCAATTTGGATCCGACTCATAGCAACGCTCATAGGGTTTTCAATGGCTGATTGTCTCAGGATTGCCTCAGGAGTGGATTGCCACATCCTTCTCCCATTTTTGCGGTGCTGGGAATCAAAACTGGGACCTCAGAGACTGCAGAGCAGCTCTCTACCAACTGAGGTAAATCCCAGCCCTACCAAAATATAGCTCCATGCAAATCAAACCAAAAAAGGTTTACTTACTTACTTAATTTATTTATTTATTTTATAAGCTGATCTGGGTTAGGGAGAGCAATGGGGGAACTCGTGACTGTGGCAAACCATTATAACTAAGCTGGGTGCCTACAAATATTCATTCAGCATTTGAAATATAAAGTATTATACATATAGTCAGGGACCAGATACTTATATCACTATAGTTGTTAAATGATGGTATAAATGTTCTAAGTTGGAAAACTTCTTCATATATTCTTGGATCAGAAGAACAAAAAAATATTATCCTGCTAAGCTTTCAAGTCAAAAGTTTTTGTTATTGTTTTCTTTTTATGTGGTACTGTGGGGTTGAATGTGGGGCCTCGCACATACTTTGCAAGTGCTCTACCACTGAGCTGCATTCCCAGCCCCTTTTTAATGAATATTTTATCTTGATACAGGGTCTCACTAAGTTACACAGGCTGCCTCTGGCTTCAAACTCAGATTCTTCCGCCTCTGCAACCCCAGTTGCTGGGATTACAGGGGTATGCCACTGACCGGTATTCAAGTCAAAAGATCTTAAAAACAATGCAGCAATACTTGGGGGTTGAATCTAGATCTTCAAACATGCTTCTTGGAAGTGCTCTACCCCTGAGCCACACCCCCAGCCCACCTTTTACTTTGTATTTTGAGTTAGGGTCTTGCTAAATTAGGCAGGCTGCCCCTGGTCTCGAACCTGTGATCCTCTTGCCTCCACCTTCTGAGTTGCTGGGATTATAGGCATGAGCCACTGTGCATGGGTAGCAAAGGACTTGAACAGACATTTCTCCAAAGAATGGCCAATAAGCACATGGAAAGATGTTCAGCACAACTAATCAAAGAGAAATGCAAAGCAAAAACAAAATGAGAGACCACCTCACATCCATTAAAATGGTTACCATTAAACAAAGCAAATAAAATCAAAAGAAATAACAAGTGTTGATGAGCATGAAGATAAACTGAAACTCTTATTCATTGCTCATGAGAATGTAAAACGGTATAGAGCTATGAAAAACAGTATGGCAGTTTTTCAAAACATGAATAGTAGAATTATGATAAAACTCAGTAACTCCACTTCTGGGTATATATCCAAAAGAAATGCAAGCAGGGTCTTGAAAAGATATGTATACCTCCATCCTCCTAGCAGCACTATTCACAACAGCTAAAATGTAGAAGGACCTAAGTGACCATTCTTAGACAAACTGTTGTTGTTAGGTGCCATCGAGTTCATGTTTGACTCATATCAACCCTATTTACAACAGACGAAATACTAGTGTCATGCTTCTCTGCTCTTTATAGGGTTTTCAATGGCTGGTTGTCTTTTGGGAGTGGGTTTCCAGGTCCCTCTCCCAAGCCTACAGCACCTGGTGCTCCCAGGTGGTCTCCCATCCAAGTACTAACCAGGTCTGACCCTGCTTAGCTTCCACGATCTGATGGGATAGGATGCCACAGTGCCATGGCTGTAGGCTCACAGACAAACAGATAAACAAAATGTAGTCTACATACCATGGAATACTATTCAGCTTTAAAAAGCAAATTCTGACATGCTACAACATAGATACATCTTGTGGATATCATGCTAAGTGAAACAGGCCAGTCACATACACACACAAAAACTATTGGATGAGTGCGCAAATACGTGGCATCTGGAATTGTCAAATTCATAGAAACAGAAGGTAAGATAACCATTGGTTGCCAAGAGCTGCATGGAGGTGAGACTGGGGAGATCTTGTTTGTTCAATGGGCATAGAGTTTCAGTTTTGGAAGATGAAGGGCTCTGGAGATGGATGGTGGTGATGATGGTTGCACAACAGTATGAAAGTACTTAATACCACTGAATGGCATAAAAATGGTTGAGATGGTGAATGTTGTGATATGTATTTTACCACAATAAAAATGAAAAATAGAAAGCAATGCATCAAGGGACTTGCATATAAACCCATAAAGAATCCTTACAATGCAACAATAAAAACACAGATAATCCAATAAAAACGTGCAGAAGATTTAAATGGACATTTCACAAAAGATGTGAACAATCAATGTACATATAAAAAGATGCTCAGCAGGATTACTCATCAAGAACATGCAAATTAAAACCACATACCCATTAGAATGACTATAAGGGAAAAGATAACATCAAGTTTTAACCAATGTAACTGGAACTCTCTCCTACATTGCTATCATTTATGGTTCCATTTATATGAAGCTCTAGAAAAGGCAAACCTAGTTAAGGTGACAAAATGCTCATCAGTGATTGCCTGAGGCTGGAATTAGGATGACTGGGGATGGGTGGAAAGGAACTTTCAGGAGTGCTGGTAATGATCTCCTACCTTTATTGTGGCAGCCAGTATAAATTTGTCACAATCCATTGAACAGTATATTTGAAATGGTGCATTTTATGTTAATTATACATCATTAAAATTTTAAAAATTATACATCTGGGCTTTCAAATCAAATGATTTTAAAAAGCAAAGCAAGAAGCCTGTCTGTCCTTCTTCCTCTCATATCCCTCGCCTTCTAAAAACCTCACACTAAATTTCATATAATGTCAACTTTATTTTCTCTTTCTGAGTACCATTTTCATTGTTTAGAGGACTTTCCCTGTCTCCAATCTAACACAATGCAAACTAAGCAAAAAAATGTATCATTTTATGACACACACAAAATTTGCTTGATACTTAACTCTGTGCATGGGAAAACTTTAATTCAATTACAAGTTGCCACTTAAAAAGACAAATGCTATTAAGAAATGAGAATATTATTGACAAACCAGAGCACTAAAATTTATGAGACCAATAAACCCATTTCCTGCAGGATCTATTCTGAAATCTAATTGGTACTACAATTTTTCCCTTTAGGAAAATTAAAACAGGGGAAAAGAGAGAATAAGAAGAAAATAAGATTATAAATTTAACCCTTTCAGGATGAATTTTTAATTCAAAAAGAACGATAAATTTATTATTTTTTTCTGTTAATCTGTGGATACTTTGCAGCTATCTTTTTGCCATTTTTCTGTACTCTATGTCAGTCATTCTATTTCCATGGCAATTGCTAATTATTAAAACTACTGGAACATACAATTCCACCCAGAGGTACTGTTGGGACATATCACCCCCCACATAAAAATCAACATGCTTCATACATTTATACAAGTGAGTATCCATTAAAATAATAAGGATGATGTATATAGGATTTACCTTTGTAAAGGAGTTTCTAAACTAGCATAAAAAGCAAAGCAAAATAAGAATATACTGAGCTGGTTCACACAACACCATGATAAAATTTTAGGTTATGGCATAATTGGTGGCAATACTATCATACTAATATTTGTATGCAATATAAAGATCAAAATGGCTATATTACAGCTATATTTGAGGGTCAATGTCCCATCAGTATTTATCCAAATTACATTAGGATATATTGTCCCATCAGTTAAAAGACTTGATGAAAACATTAACTGAGAAAGAGAAAAATAAACTTGTTTCTTCTCAAGTCTCAGCAACGCCAGATGTTTACTTATTAATGCATTGAGACAGGGTCTCTGAACCCAGGCTGGCCTGAAACTCACAATTCTCCTGCCTCAGCCTCCCAAGTGCTGAGATTACAGCCATCAAGCCTAGCTCAAGGTCAACTTTTAAAAATAACATTATTTGTTCCAATTGTGAACAAAATGTGGTATCTGCCTAAATTCATGTCAAGCTGTAATATGCTATACACTTGAAAGCTATCGCTTTCAACAAGCCACACTGTACCTGTAATATGGTATCCTAGAAAAAACACTGGGCTAATTCTGGTTCCTACTCTACAGATAACAACATGAGTCCCTTTGGGCAAATGAACCACTTTCCTAAAAACTCATTTTCTTATGTCTACCAGGCCACGTATTCAACGTTTCACAAGCTTGCTCAGCACTCTGATGATTGCATGCAAACAAACTATGAAAAATCACTAAGCCTTTTCCAATCAAAGGCAATATTAGTGATTCCTATGAGTTTAGTTCAAACAATTGAATGCATTATTGATTATACATATTAATGGAAAACTTATAATATCTGCTAATATAAGCCCAAGAAGGAAGAAACACCTTGTTGAATCCAACTGTTCCTAAGAAATGCTTATAGAGCATCTCATTTAGGATTAAATTAGGAGATTTGGTATCTACAATGTGTGCACCTGACTTTTCCCAGATGAGTACGTCCCAGGGGAGTTTTGATGTCAACTTAAAAGCAGCCCAAATGGAATTTAAAAAAGAAGATTTGTATGGTCCAGCTAATGTCTGAATGCATTTTCTCTCAGCTCTAGTTTATGAACAACAGTAATATATATGTGTGTACAGTGTAACTCAGTGTTTTTAAAGGTTTGTTGCTAATCACAACCTACATCTAAGCCCCACCCGTCCCAATTCCCCCATTACCAAGCAGATTCCAGGGATGCAAACAAGATGGCTACTGTGAGCTGTACCATCCCATTCAGATCTTAAGGACTGGGTAGTCGTTATTGCCAGCCACTCACGGACCCAGTGATGACAGAGTTGCCAACCATGATGTACTACACATGTGACCAGTGTCCCTCAATTGTTATAAATGCATCATCTGTTTAAACAGATGATCACTTCCTAAACATTCCTTTAGAAACAATGCCATTAGTTGGATGCTTCTGGTACTTACAATCTCTGCCTACTTCACAAATCCCCCCTCACTACACTTCTACTACAACTCTGTCTGCTGGGAAACCTAATTCAGTAACTTGCCTTGCCTTGAGTGAGAAGTGTGTTGCTGAAAATGTGGTGTGAAAGCTAACCCTTTTAAAAGCCCTACAGATAACTTGCTGTTTATAAATAATTATAAATTGGTTTGTAAAACAGTCCACTTCTTGTACAAGAGTATATTTTCACATTGGATATGTTTTAAACCTGGCATAAGAACTGAGGTCCTATATGTATACTTAGATTGTAAGAAGCTCCATTGTATGTAATATTATAAATGCCTTCATTTAACCCTAAATAACTAGAAAGTAATCAAATGAAGGGCAATTACAAAGCAAAGCTTTGTAATAAAGATCAACAAGATAAATATGAAACATCTAAAAAATTTGTTGATAATATGGAAGGGATTTGGGGGTGTAGCTCAATAGTAGAGCATGTACTTAGCGTACTCCAGGACCTGGATTCCACTCACAGCACCATAAAAAAAGAGAAAAACCTACTGATGGTAGCCTGTACTTTGATACTTTTTTGCTGCTCTGTGGGAATGAAGCCACCACATACAAAACACCTGCTAACCCCTCCTGGAAACAAGCCTACCTAATGCAAGAGACTGTGTGAGCTGGTAAAGGCTTGTCAGACAGTCAAGTTGAGGACTCCTTATCGCAGAATCGATAACACCAGAGAGCATCAGGGTGCTCACTCCAGGCTGCAGACTGAATGAAAGGGCACAACTGCTTGCCCTTTCCTGCTCCACAGAGACACTCTGACCCCATTTACCCCACAGCACCCTGAATTCTCTGTGCACAGAATAGGACAAAAGACTTGATCTTACCCCTCTTATCCCAGAATAAACCGCCGCAACATCACTACATACTTTTGCAAAATATGACATTTTATTTTGGCAACTCTATGTGAGATTTTCTGTATTTAAAAAAACAAGAAGTAAGAGAAGACGAAGGATGGTATGTGTTCTCTATCAGTGCTAGAAATAAATGCCCCTCAGTCTAAGCAAGGCATGAGGTTAAAAATGATCACGGTCTCATTCTCTAGAGCAAAAGAGTAAGCAACAGGTCAAGTGGTGTGCAAACAGGTTTTTCAATTTCAATTACCTGAGCTAAGTCATTGGACTGTCCGACCCGCGTTTTTAAAGGAAACGCTAAAAGAAGCAGCAGAATCCACCCCCCCCCCATACTTTTGGAGAGGTTGCAATTCTAGACATCTAATTTTAGATACTAACACATCCTCCAAACATGGTGAACTGCCACTTCAAAATGACTTGGAAGCGTGCGTAAATCCTACTAGCAGCTTTGCTACGGAGCATGGTGTGGCCCCAAGGCAGCCTCACCTGGGAGCTGCTCAGCAATGCAGAACCTCAGCCCAGGCCAACCTCCTAAGCTAGGTTCCTCTGAACAAGGTGCTGGGGGCTGGGTGCACAGTAAAGTTTGAGAACTGATGAAGCCTGGTAACCACTTGCATCATGTCCAAGAAATCCCAGGACACAGCCTCCTCATCCTTCCCAACCAGTGCTTAAGGACACGCAGGTGCAAACGGCCTTCCCTATGGCTCTCCCTGTCATCTCTCCACTTCCTCAATTCTGTCTGGGCAGTTTTGACTTACAAGTCAGCATGGTTTTAATCAATGGGAAAACAAGGAAACAGGTGTCTGTTTTGCACAGCAGGATGTGAGAGAGAAAGCAGTGCAGGAAAGTTCACTTTGTGAGAAAGAATAAAGTAAAACATGATTTGTCCAGGGTAGAGAGTCAAGGCAGGATGGAGGAGGATGAGGGTAGAGGCTGCTCATTTCTCTCTCCCAACTTTACCCTGTGCCTGCTCTCCATGGACATCGGCCACCACATCCATATCTTACAAGCGGCAATGGGAGGCTGGCATTTCTACATTTGACATTCTCACGAAGGTCAATGATAATGATCCCAAAATGGAAAGGCAGAACAGAAATATCTGTATAGCACTATCAGAAGCAGAACTGCCTACCTACAAAGGACAAAGTAGAAAGAGCAGAAAGCTATTTTGTAAGAGATTCTATGAGCAACTTAACAGAATTAAAAATCTGCTCTGCTCTGGGGCTCTACCTGCATGGATGTCATACAGAAAGGCATGGAGTTACAGCCTCTGACTCTGAAGACAAGGGGCCTGACCTGGGCTGTCAGCCCCTCTGCTACCCATCATGGGAAACCAGGTACAGTTTCTCAGTGTCTGCTTCACCATCCAGAGAAATGGGAGAGTTCAGCCAGGAGAATCACTAAAGAACCTTCCATATCAGCTCTAAAATCTGTAGGACTTTAAGTGAAATAATCTCTGTCCCATATTACCATTGCTCTTAAAAACAGGTAAAAAGTCCCAACACTTGGGAGGCGGAGGCAGAAGGATCTCAAGTTCCAAGCTAGGTTGGGCTACCCATTGGGACTCTGTCTCAAACTAAATTAATAAAATAAAGTAAAATGAAATAAACTTAAAAAAAAAAGAAACAGGAAAAAAGGACTCACAGATGTTCTCACCAGATGCAGCCTTCAAATGTGTCATTTGCTCGTTTTAGGAAATAGTACAGCCTTCTTCAAAATACGATTCTATTCACATTCAACCAGTTTTTCTTTACAAAAATACAAATAAAATATGCATTGGCACAGACTTCACTCCTGCCATTGTTTAAAATTAGCCTGGCTTTGCACAAGCTTCCTATCTGAGAAGATCTGAAACTACGTGATGTACGTGTTGTAACTCTGCAAAGGCAGGGCTGGCTTCCGGCCACCTTTGTCTTAAGCTGGGGGCTCATGTAAGGACAGATGTCTGCTTTCGGATGCCTCTTTCTCTAGTTATCTCCCACGCACTAGCCACCATTCTCCATGCCCTGCCTCTCTCTAGTACTTTCTCAAAGCTCAAATAGCTACATATTTGCATATTACTGGGTTATTTACTTGTCCCTCTCCTCCAACTGGATTTTCAAGTCCTGGAGAGCAGGGGAATATCTGTCACTGTGGCATTGCTCCATGACAACTTTGTTGTCGTTGTTAGGTGCTGTCAAGTCGAGTCCGACTCATAGCGACTCTCATAGGGTTTTCAATGGCAGATTGTTTCGGGATTGCCTTGGGAGTGGGTTGCCATGTCCTTCTCCCATTTTTGCGGTGCTGGGAATCGAACTCGGGACCTCAGAGACTGCAGAGTGGTGCTCTACCAACTGAGCTAAATCCCAGCCCCCATAACAACTAGGCAAATGCTTATTGCTGTATTTTTAAAAGAAAGCCCTCCCAAAGCCAGGCACTGTGGCTCATGCCTGTAATCCCAGTGACTTCAGAGGCTAAGGCAGGAGGATCATGAGTACAAAGCCAGTGGCAATTTAGCAAGACCCCATCTCAAAAAAGTAAAAAAGGGGCTGGCTGGGGTACAGCCTGGTGATGGAGCACTTGCCTAGCAAGCATGAGGTCAATCCCCAGTCCTGAAAAGAAAAGAAGAAAAAAAAAAAATCAAGACGACCCAAATACTATCAGCATAACAAAGAAAACACAGGAATGACAACAAAGAGCAAAGAAGAAAAAGAACCTCATTTTAGTTAGAACAAGAGGGAAACCTGGACTATGGTCTAAGCTGTAACTTCCCCCAGCATTGTAAATGAAAATATGTTCAGAGACAGAAATTGAAACTAGTCTGCTCTCATTTGTATATAAAGAAAGTAAAATCAGGTAGATTTTTTAAAAGAAATATTTGCTCTAAATGTCATTATCAGATTTAATCTGAACCAATAATAATTTTCAGGCTTATACAAAAGTCAGAAACAGTCCCATAAAAATTTAAATACTTAGGAGCTAGGGGTATAGCCCCGTGGTAGAGCATATGCTTAGCATGCACAAGGCGCTGGGTTTAATCTCTAGCACCAAAAAATAAATGAATAAAAACTTTTTTTTTGCCTTATTTGGGATTGAACCCACAGACCCCTGCATACTAGGCAAAGTTCTACCACTAAACTACACTCCCACTCCTAAATAAAAACTTTGTAAAAAAACTACTTTCACAGTGAAAAAACAATACTGGTAAGAAGACAATTGATCTACCTATGAAGTAGCAAAAAATCAACCAACCCACCAATCCACAATAAAATCCAAAACTACTAAACAAATCTCTCCAGTAATATGGACGCCATCCCACAGCACACCAGGTAGCAAAGTCCACACCTGGGTACACTCAGGTATTGCCAGCTCAGGAGCAAAAGATCATAAATGACACCTGTGACGCTGCCTGGAAATAAGCTCACAATTAGACATCCACAGTTTCATTAAATTGCCTTGGACAAGAGCCTCCTGCTGGGCCCAGGGCTGGGATTTAGCTCAGAGTTGGATTTAGCTCAGTTGGTAGAGTGCCATTGTGCACTCTCTGAGGACCCAGGTTCGATCCCCAGCACCGCAAAAAAATGGGAGAGGGACACATGGCAATCCTCTCCCAAAGCAATCCCCCAAACAATCAGCCACTGAGAACCCTATCAGGGTTGCTATGAGTTGGATGCAACTTGATGACACCTAATGTCGACAACAGAAGAGCAGCAGTCATCATTCTTTAATACCCCTGGATTTAGCAGTGCTAAATCCCCAATAACTGCCTGCCCTGAGGAGGTCCCCTTTAAGGGGTGGGGTCTGGCTCAGTTGGTAGAGCGCTGCTCCGCACTCCCTGAGGACCAGGGTTCAATCACCAGCACCGCAAAAATGGGAGATGTGGCAACTGAAAACCTTATGAGGGTGGCTATGAGTCAGACCAACTTGAAGGCACTGAAGGACAACTACAACCTTTTGGGCCCATGTCAGGCTTCTGGGGATGCACTCTCTCACCTGGCTGTTTCTGGTCTCTTACCTGAGCTCTTCTTTCCTTAACTTAAAAATTCCATATCTTGAGCCAGCTTGGTGGCGGTGGCGCACACCTATAATCCCAGTGACTTGGGAGGCAGAGGTAGGAGGATCGCAAGTTTGAGACTACAGGCAGTCTGCATAATTTAGTGGGACCCTGTCTCAAAAAGTAAACAAAAAGGGCTGCGGGTACAGCTCAGTGGTACAGCACTTGCAAAGCATGCAAGTGCATGGCCCTGGATTCAACCCACCAGTACTGTGGACAAAAAAAGAATCCATATCTTAAGTTTGTGTTGTCCTGAGAAGCATTAACAAAAGCATGTTTATCTCCATGGAAACATGCTGAGAAGACCCAATGACACAATACTCTTATTAGAGGCTGGAAGTGGGGTCGGACTCATAATGACCCTCACAGGGTCTTAAATGACTGATTGTTTTCAGGATTGCTTTGGGAGTGGACTGCCACATCCTTCTCTAGTTTTTGCAGTACTGTGGAAAGAACCTGGGTCTTCAGAAAGTACAGAGCAGCACTCTACTAAGTTAAACTCCAGCCCTTAAGCAACACAGCCCTACCAATACAATGACTGATTGGTTGTTGTTGTTAGGTGCCGTCCAATCGGTATCTGACTCATAGCGACCCTCATAGGGTTTTCAATAGCTGTTTGGGGATTGCCTTGGGAGTGGATTGCCAGGCCCTTCTCCCACCTTTGTGGTGCTGCGAATCAAACTTGGGACCTCAGAGACTGCAGCGCAGCACTCTACCAATTGAGCTAAATCCCAGCCCCGACTGATTGGTAGTTGTCGTTAGGTGCCCTCCAGCCCTTTCCGATTCATAGTGACTCTCATAGGGTTTTCAATGGCTGATTGTTTGGGAAGTGGGCTGCCATGTCCTTCACCCATTTTTGCAGTGCTGGGGATAGAATCAGAGAGCACAGAGCAAACATTCTACCAACTGAGCTAAAAATACTAGCTTTCCATAACTACCATAATAGAAAAATAAACAGGTCCCACACTCAACTTTTTTTTTTTTTTTTTTTTTTTAAGAGATGTTCCTGTCAAAATCTGCTTCTCTCCCTATCTTTCCTAGTCCAATAAATGGCAACTCAACCATTCGGGTTGCTCCTGCCAAAAGCCTAGTTTTTCCTCTCCTGACCCAGAACCAATGCAACCATAAGCCCTTTAGCAATAGCTTCCAGACAGATCTAGAATATGACCACGTCTCACAGCTCCACTGCCACCACACAGTCCAAGGTGCCATGGCCTCTTGCCTAGACTTCTGCAAGAGTCTCCTTCCCACTTCTCTGCTTTCACCCTTGCCTATTTACCACCACACCTTCCAGGGGCTTTTAAAAATATTTAACTTAAAATGTTCTCAAACCAAGCAGACTTGGTGGTGCATGTCTACAATCCCAGCACTCGAGAGGCTGAGGCAGAAGGATTGAATGTTTGAGGTTGGCCTGGGCTACACTGAAAGACCCTGTGTCAGAAAACCACAACAAACTAACAAATAAATAAATAAATAAATAAATAAATAAAATGTTCTTAGCTCAAAAGCCCCAGTGGCTTCCCACTCTGCACAGAACATCCTCCTAGTGCTGGCACCTCTCTGATTTCACTCCTTCTGTGCCTGTAGCCTTCTTACTGTGCCTTAAACATCATCACTGTCTCAGGGCCTTTGCACCAGCTCTCTGACACAAATGTTCTTCCATGGCTTTGCTTCAAGTATCACTTGCGGGCGAGGTTTTCCTTGGCTACTTTATTTAAGGCAGCATTCCTTTTATCACTTTGTTTCTTCTCCACTAGCACTAAGATCCATGAAAGCAGTGACTTCCTTTAGTGTCTCAAATGACCTCTAACACACTGAGGACACTAGGGTGTTGGATGACTGTATGAATGAACTTATGTTTCTACTATATGCTGAGACAATAAAAACCTGTTGAACAGATGAATAAATGAGTGAATGAATGAATGAGTTCTAACATGCTTCCTCCAACGACACTCAGCAGAAGAACAAATGTCTTAGATTTCTGTGGGCAACCCTTTATCAAAATGTGGCTAATTCTAATTATATAGAAAAAAGAAAGGAGGCAGTAAGAATAGGGAAAGACAGACATTAGCATATATGATAGTTGTTGTTGTTGTCAGGTGCTGTCGAGTCGGGTCCAACTCATAGCGACCCTATGTACAATAGAACAAAACACTCCCCAACAACTGCGCCATGCCCAGCACACTGTCAGTGCTTTTCTACTATTCATAGGGTTTTCAATGGCCGATTGTTTCCAGAGTGGATTGCCAGGCCCCTCTGCCTTGCCTGCAGCACCTGGTATTCCCAGGCGGTCTCTCATCCATGGACTAACCCAGGCTGACTCTGCTTAGCTTCTGAGATCAGGCAGGATCAGATGCTAGCGTGCTATGGCTAGATTCCTAAACTCAGGGTTCCTCAACTGCAAAACAAACCCAGAGTTGGTACAACTTCCACCTGCATCGCTCTGCATCACCCTTATGGGATACAGAAGGCAAAAGGAACCAATGCAAACATTAACTCTTGCTGCTTGCCGAGCCATGAGAAATAGTTTTTTCCTGACCTGTGAGTCTCCTGACTTCCACCAGCATCTGTGAAACTGCAAAAGGCTGACTTACTAGCGTGAAAGTAAGGTAAAATCTCAGACTCTTCACGGTTCTTGCTATCCCTACCACCTCTTATTAACTGCCTGAAGACGCCTCATTACACACGTATAAACACGTCTGCACTGACCTCTCTGCACTTAGCACAAATTGAGAAAGTATGTCTTCACTAACTAAAATTCAGCCTTACCATAAATGGTGAAGGGAATATTCCTCCATCCCAACAACTTCAAATAGTAGTCATTTACAGTTAAATCACTGGGCAGTGCTATACTCTTCTTAGGTCTTGCAATTCCTATTCAAATGTTGTTAGGCACCATCGGATCCTACTCATAGTGACCTTATGTATAACAGAACAAAACACTACCAGACACTGTGGCAGGTACACGATCTTTTTTATGTTTGAGCCCACTGTTGCAGTAACTTGGGTTTCTTCTTATTTTGAGTCATGTCACATCAGTAAAAGGAGGTCCCAGGGACTTTACTCCATTCCCATCATTAAGCTGGACTCTACTTTGGGGGGCAACTCTTCACCAGTCATCTCTTGAATGCTCATTTTCCAGCACTATATTTGGCTATGTTTCTCTGCTATCTATAGGGCTTTCAATGGCTAATTATTTCAGGAGTGAGCTGCTGGGTCCTTCTCCCTAGTCTTTCTCCCAAGTCTGTCTTATTCTGGAAGTTCAGCTGAAACCTGTCCACCATGAGTGGCCCTGCTGGTATCTGAGATACCAGGGGCACAGCTTTCAGCATCACAACAACACACAATCCCCCATAGCACGACAGACAGACAGACAGATGGGGTTCCCAGTCTAATAATATAATCTAATGAAATAGTCCTGGGTGGACACAGTTTTCAATACAATGATTTTCAATGTAACAGCTTCATGGCAAATCCAATGAGAAAGGACATAAATAGCCAACAATCCAGGCCTGGTTAAATGAAGGCACAAACTTGTTATGAAACACACGTGGTGATAACAGTGTTTCAGAAGAATAGCTATGAGGTTTAAACTTTAAGAATGTGCTTTCTGCGCCGGTGCGGTGGCGCACACCTGTAATCCCAGTGGCTCAGGAGGCGGAGGCGGGAGGATCTCAAGTTCGAGACCAGAGGCAGTCTGCGTAACTTAGCGAAACCCTGTCTCAAAAAGTACAAAAAAAAATGGGCTGAGGGCGCAGCTCAGTGGTCCAGCACTTGCAGAGCATGCAGGCGTGAGACCCTGGGTTCAACCCCCAGTACCAAAAAAAAAAAAAAAAAAAAGAATGTGCTTTCTGAGCCAGGAGCAGTGGCACATGCCTGTAACCCCAGCAGCTTGGGAAGTGGAGGCAGGAGGATCACAAGTTCGAGACCAGAGGCAGTCTGCATAATTTAGCAAGACCCTGCTCAAAAAGTCCTGCAGTACTCTCATCTCTAATCACTTCTAAAACATTTCCCATAA
The DNA here is from genome assembly GCA_007922755.1 of Pedetes capensis. NCBI lineage: Eukaryota > Metazoa > Chordata > Mammalia > Rodentia > Pedetidae > Pedetes > Pedetes capensis. Next base: position 87,909 of record VMDO01000396.1, on the reverse strand, counting down.
CAGCATTGCTCCTGGTCTTCAAAGAAAAGACCGTGACCCAATGTACACATGGCGAACCTTCATTAGCCATTTTGAGAAAGTGACTCCACTTTTTTTTTGTTCCAGTACTAGGGGTTGAATCCCAGGAATGGCACATGCTAGGCAAGTGCTCTACCACATAGCAGCACCCCCAGTGCTTTTTTCATTTTGAGATGAGTTCTACCTAAATTACACAGGCTGCCTCTGGCCTCAAACTCACAATCCTCCTGCCTCAGCCTTCCAAGTGCTAGGGTTGCAGGTATGTTTTGAAATGGAAATATTAAACTATTTCATGAGTTGAACACCACTGACCACTGACAGAGTTGGTAGTTATTTTTAAACAATAAGCAAATTATACAACAGAGAACACACAAAGCTTTTAGTCTTCACATGAAGACCGTACTTAAAACAAACAAATAAAAAAAAAAATGTACCCATGAGCAAGCCCCCAGCCCTCAGCTACTTAACACAAAGGAATTAATTATCCTGAGCTCCACGCTTTCATCAGATGAGCCAGATCGGCTTTCCCCACACAGAACTAGTTTGGAAAAAAGTGGTTAAATCAAACCACTGCTATTTTCCTGAAGACCTGAGAGGGATTTATTCTAAATTCAAATCATCATTATACTTACTTTCCTTTTGAGTTACTGAGTGAATTTACCACTTCCTCCCAATTTCATGGGAAAGGCACACAGCTGAAAGAACAGTTCTCTGCAATAATTAACTCTGAAAGTTCATAGTTCACTGACCTTAATTCCTTCACCAGCCCAGAAATGGAGGAGGTGGCGTGTGTGCGTGCATGTTCTATATGGATGAGAAGAATGTGGAGTTACTGAAAACGTATTCACAAAGCCTCTGCCTCATACCTTTAGAGATCCCTCACTATTCAGTACACATCCGGTACCAAAAAAGCTTCCCAAGGACTCAGAATGCATTCTGCGCCCTGATCCAGAAACGAGCAGTTTGGGTGGCTGCTTTCCTGTGGTCAAGGGACACTGTGGTGTTGTGTAATAAGCTATTCCTTTGCCCAAGCTGCAAACAGGTAAGAGTAGATAAGCTTTACTTTCTAGAAAGGGCAAAAGTTATCTACTTTCCCTCTCTCTCAAAGGGAACCAAATCCTGGAGACGATTTATGGCTCAGAGCCCTCATTGCCTGGTGTGCCCCCGAGAAAATTCCATTTTGGGAAAATGTACTTTCCTGTAAATACTCTGAGATAGAAAGCAAACAGATCTCTGAAGAAGCCACTAGACTTTCTTGGGATGGTAGAAAACTCTGAGGAAAGCAAAGGCATGAAATTACTTAAGCCACATAGTTTGAAATCTTCACCTTGAGCAATATTGACAGCTAATACCACGGCTTTCCTAATCAAGATATTTTTATATGAACCATTTCATCTTAAGTAACTTTGAAGCTACCAAAGCCAAAAATCAGACTATAAACCTTTATGTCCAGTGCCAACAACGTCCAGCTATTAAACTAGTTAGCATTTATAGATTATTAACTCTTAGCTGCACCCCTTGGCAAATGTTAACAATTACTTAAAGTTCTCTTTCACTAGCTGAAATGAGAATAGTTTAACAGGGGTGTTACAATTTGCACTAATCATTGCCCACTTTTTATAAAATGTTTAATAGCAGTAATAACTTTCATTGACGCCCACCACGAAAATCCTTTGCGTACTTGTTGTTGTTAGGTGTAGTTGAGTCAGATGCGACTCATAGCGACCCTATGTACAATAGAACAAAACCCTATTAAACACTGTGCCATGCACATGATCTTTTTATGGTTGAGCCCACTGTAGCAGTCACTACGTTTCTTCACATTTTGAGTTGTGCCATATCAGCAAAAGAAGGTCCTAGGGGCTTTACTCCATTCCTGTCATTAAAGTTGACTCAACTCTGAGGAGGCAACTCTTCCCTATTCTTTCCTTGAATGCCCTCCACCCTGGGGGAACTCATTTTCTGGCACTATATCTGACAGTGCTTCTCTGCTATTCATAGGTTTTCAATGGCTAATTGTTTCAGGAGTGGGCTGCCAGGTCCTTCTCCCTAGCCTGTCTTAGCCTATAAGCTCAGGTGACACCTGTCCACCATGCGTGGCCCTGCTGGTATCTGAGACACCAGAGACATAGCTTTCAGCATCAGAGTAACACAGCAGCCCCCACAGCAGGACAAGCTGACAGATACATGGGGGACTTCCCCTTCTATACAGTGTTATTGTTTGAATATTAAAAGTACCCCAAAAGGCATGTGTTGAGGGTATAGTCCCCAGTGGATGGCACTACAGAGAGGTGATGGGACCTTTAAAAAGTGGGGCCTACTGAAAGGAAGCGGGTGGCTGAGGGCCTGCCTTTGCAGGGGACTCTGGGGGTGCCTGGCCCCTCCCTCCTCCCTGCTTCCTGATCACCATGTATCCAGCAGCTCTGCTCTGCCACACACGCCTCACCATGACGTTCTACCTTGTTACAGCCCCCAAAGCAACAGGCGAACCAACTGTGGATGGAAACTTCTAAAACTGTGAGCACAAATAAACACATCCTCCTTTTAAGGTTTTTTGGCTCAGGTATTTTTGTGAATCACAAAGCTGACTAGCAGAGAGAAGCAAATTGTAGGGCTAATAGTTCCTAACAGTGAATTTCTAGTGATAGTAAAATGTTTAAACTGAAAGACACTTCAGGGATCATTTAAGCTAGCCCCTCATTTTAAAGATTAAAAGACAGGACCAAGCTGGCACCTGTTATCCCAGCAACTTGGGAGGTGGAGGCAGGAGGATTGCAAGTTTGAGACCAGAGGCAGTCTGTGTAATTTAGTAAGACCTTGTCCCCAAAAGTAAAAAAACGGCCTGGGGATGCAGGTCAGTGGTACAGCACTTCTAAAGCATGCAAACATGAGAGCCCTGGGTTCAACCCCCAGTACCAACCACCAAAAACAGAAAAAAAAAAAAAGGAGAGACAGGACCAGAGAGAAGTCCAAAGTCACAGAGGTTACTAACAGAAATGAAATCAGAACACACTGAACTCCCAAGCCAGTATTATTATGCTCCAAACTTCCTGATGCTCCTGCTCAGGTCACATCCACCCAGCTCTTCTCTTTCCCTATTTCCAACTAGCCACTCACTCTTCCAGGGGTTCCTGGTCCCCGCAATAGCTCTATCAACAATTTTACCTCCCAGGCCAGGCGCATGTTTGTAATCTCAGTGACTCGGTAGGCAGAGGCAGGAGAATTGCAAGTTTGAGGCCATGGGCAGACCATGTAACTCAGTGAGACTCTGTCTCAAGATAAAAAAAAATAATAATAAAAATAACAGGCTGAGGGTGAGGCCCAGTGGTAGAGTACGAGAAAAGTGTATGTGAGGCCTTAGGTTCAATCCCCCAAGTACTGCAAAAAATAATAAAATAAAATAATTTTATATCCCTTGGAACTAATCACCCACAGCCAATGAGATATTCCATACAGCAGACCTGCTTTATAATCCAAAAATCTTACCTAGGGTTATGAGTGTGGGTTTCCCACAAAGACTTGGGAGTAAATTCCAGGGTTACATTTATTATAGACGATTAAAATACAAAGTTTGAGGACCAGAGGTATAGTTCAGTAGTAGAGGGTGTGCTTACTATGCTCAAGGCCTTAGGTTCAATCCCCAGCACCAAAAATAAATGAGCTAAATATATAAGTAAATATACAAAGTTTGTTTCCCCTCTTTATTAAACTTTGGTTATTTTTAGGATGCCCAATTATACCAAAAACAATGTGAAATTTTCATTTGTGCTATGGTTTCGTTTTGGGTATTAATAATATTAATAGAAACTGGATTGTATTGTCAGATCCCAAGTACTGATATTTAGCATTCCTCTGGCACTTAACACTTGTAGAGCTGATGTCATTTAAGAGAGTACCGCACTGGCAAATGAGTAGGAGGCTGGGCCTCACACAATGAATTGTCAGCAAACAACCACCTCAAAAATGCACAGAGGCATTCAGGAGAATGCTCTTAAAAGCGAGGTCTGGACACAACCAAACAGCCCCTAGTGGTGTTGCTATCTGAACAGAAAGACTAATTTTCTGGGCAGTTGAACCAAATTCATCAGACCATGTTGTAACACAAAACGGAATTTTCATGTGTTGGTAAACAACCAGGGAACAGAAAGTTTAAGGTTCTTATCTAGTTCTGCAAAACAGAACTGAAAACAAAACTCTATTCTTTACTGTTATACCCTTTCCTCTTGCCTTATTTTTCTCCTTCCATTCACTAACACTTTAACTAAAGAATGCACTTAAAATAAAAACAAATACAGGAAGGTAACCTGACTAAAACACTTGCAATAATATTAAAACTAAGATAAATGGAAAAATGTAAAGTTTCGAGGTCTCCCATAAAACAAAGGTTTTCTGGCATGTGAAAATTCACGCATAATCATCATGCTGTCCATTCTCAGTAAGTCTCAGTGATGTAGTATTTCCCTAGACAAAGCTAAAGCTTAAGTGTAAATTCCAGGGCCCCCAGTAAGGGATTCCCTAACTAAAGGCTGAGTGCTCCCCCAAACTAGAGACATGCAGCCAGGTTAGGGAGGCATATGGGGTAACAGGCCAGCTTCCACTCAGAGACCAGCTCCATGGGAGTCACCCCACTCCACATATCCAGCCCTGAGGGAAGCTGAGGGTCCAGGAGCACCAGACACACAGGACAAATGGCCTGAGCAAGACCTTTTTTTTTTTTTTGTGGTACTGGGGGTTGAGCCCAGGGCCTCGCGCTTGGATGCTCTGCAAGTGCTAGACCACTGAGCTGTGGCCCCAGCTCATTTTTTACTTTTTTTTGACACAGGGTCTCGCTAAGTTACAAAGACTGCCTCTGGTCTCAAACTTGTGATCCTCCTGCCTCTGCCTCCCAAGCTGCTGGGATTACCACACCCGGCTAGCAAGACCATTTCAAACATACCCCGGGGGAGGTTTTATACCAGCATCTGCCAGTCTCAATGACTTCAAAACCATGGGTGCATTTTACATCCTTGCAAATAAAAGGTTCTCTGGCCACCAATGGTCAAGGCCAAGATCCCAATTTCCAAGACCATCTGCCACTGATGCTTTTAAAAACCACACATTGATTGGGTTCTGAAGTCCAGAGAACAAACTTTCTATTTTTGTTTTCCCTAACACAGAATGGCCAACAGGAGGCGCTGCACCAAGTGAAGCTCTAAGGTGGCTGGCGTCCTGATGACATCTGTGACAAGCTTTGTTAGGTTAGGTTCTCATGGTTTGTAGTCCTAATGAGTCAAGTTTACATGCTGGGAGAAGGGCAAGGTCCCTCCTTCCAAACACGTAAGATCAGAACTGTTGACATTTCCACAAAAGCATTTATGCCCAGGTAGAGTTCAGTCTTCCTTTGTGGGTGGGAAGCTAAAACCCCCCAGATATACCCTGAAAAAGGAAGGAGGTCGCGACTATTCTCGCCAGCAGCCACTGTTTGACTCAGCCCTGTCCCTCTGCTCAACCCCCTGACCTACTCCACCTGCTCTACTTCTTCCTACCATAAAATCAAGACTATCAGCCAGGGTGGCGGTATATGTCTGTAATCCCAGCCACTTGAGAGGCAGAAGCAGGAGGATCGCAGGATTAAGGCCAGAGGCAGCCTGAATAACAAGACCCTGTCTCAAGATAAAAAATAAAAAATGGGCTGGGATACAGCCCAGCAGTAGAGCAATTGCAAAGTATGCACGAAGCCCTGGGTTCAGCCCAGAAGTACCACAGAAAAAAACAAAACAAAACAAAAAATCCAAAACAGAACTCTTTGATCTGGCAATCTTAACATTGTACTAGGATCTGGGAAAATGATGATGAATTAACACTGCATCTGCCCCCCAGCAGCTCACCGCCTGGTGAGAGGCCTGAGCAAGAATTATGGAGGTTGCTCTTCAGCAAGTTACAATGAACATGTTACAATGGAGGGCTACATGTGCTTACCAGTGTTTTTCCCTCTTAGCGGGAGGGGGTGATAGGAAGGAAAAATTAAATCCTCATTTAGATGCACCCCCACATCTCTATCCTTCACAATGAAAGAATTATAGACTTTACTCTGTAATTCTATATTTTCCATAGATCCTTTAATCCTGATTCATGAACTTGCTGAGTTCCAGATGGTCTTCCCTGACTGGACATCATCTACTACTCACCCTTCAAGAGTAAAATCCACAGCATGAGAAGCAAACCCCAAGCTAGGACAAAGTTTCTCAAAGTTCCAGGTGATGATTACTTCTCAAGAACCCAAACAGCAACAGCAGCATGGCTTGCATACAGTGGGTACTCAGAAGGGTCATCTGCAAAAGCTGACTGATGTCATACCAATTTCATGTACACACCTGAGACCTGAATAATTGAGAAGAAAGTCATTTCCATTTCAAAACAGTCAATGTCAAGGTTATCTGACAGAAGTTAGACACCACTGGCCATCAAACAGATTCAAAAAGATAGGTGAGAAAGTAAGCAGAGTGGGTTACACTGCCAAATAGTCTTCATCACTTGCCTTCTTATGCAGCTAATACTTTCGGTTTGCATATTGACCTGTCTCAGAACTACAATTTAGAAGATGATCTTCTCCATTTCTGCTGAGGTGAGGGATTTTCCATATACCTGTTGTATGCACAGCTCTGAAAATAAGATTTTTGGCTCATACTTGGAAAACCCTCTAGCTATTTTTGCACCAGCAGCCTAGGGAGCTGGCCAAAGCACAAGAGCAAACTGGTCAGGTGAGGTGAGGCAAGGACAATGCGGGAACGACCTGCCCTTGTTGTGGAGCCAGGGCAGGCAAGACGTGATCAGCCTGGAAGGCAGCCTGAAAGAGTCACTTTACTCCCCCTTGATTTTAAGATTAGCTCTATAAAAATCCAGCTTTTCTCAAAAGAGGGCAGGAAAAAAGGGAAGCAAGGAAGGTTACATGTGGTGTCTACCTGTTTCCTACCGGAACTTCCCGAGAGCACAGGAGGGCAGCAAGATCACCACATGCATCAGGTAAGGCTTTGGAAGCCATTGGTGGGAAGCCCAGAATATATTTTTGTAACAAGGACAATAGTTCAAAGTCTTTAACTTGGGTAACTAGCTTGATACTATTTTACTTACAAGGCCTCGCATTTGAGTATTTAAAATACTAACATTTTAAAAAGTAGAGTTGGTCTTTTATTCCTAGCCTATTCCCAGCATAGAGCACTGTGGCATTTAGCAGATCCCTCATGATATCTGAATAAATTAATGAGATAATGTATGGTGTCCAGTAAGTTTCAACCCCATGAGCCAGATACTCTGCTATTGGCACTCATTAGTTTCTTGTTACATACGGGGAGCTTTGCAGCCACATGGTTTTGTTTAAAGACTGTCCTGCCAGTCTTTATGACTCTCTATTTGATAAAGGCCTGCAGCGGTAGCCCTGTGGCATCCGATCCCATCAGATCTCGGAAGCTAAGCAGGGTCGGGCCTGGTTAGTACCTGGATGGGAGACCGCCTGGGAACACCAGAAGCTGTAGGCTTGGGAGAAGGACCTGGCAACCCCCTCCCAAAAATCAATCTGCCATTGAAAGCCCTATGAACAGCAGAGAAGCACTGACAATAGTATTTCCCCTGTTGAACAGAGGGTCGCTATGAGTCGGATACCGACTCGACAGCACCTAACAACAACAACAACATCTGATAAAGAGAAGCACAATTAAGTTCTCATTTTTCAAGGCCCAACACTATACCCCAAACCAGGCACTTTTACATCAGAAAAGCTAAAAACAAACAACAACACTGTGTCTGTCTGTCTGTCAGTATATAATTTTGATCTGGAGGCAGTACTAAAGGAAATGTCTTAGAAAGCACTGACAAATTCTTATAAAGAATCTTAAAAAGCGAAAAACAAAAATTGCCCATTAAACAAAGCAGGGGAAAAAACTGTACCACTTCAAAGCAACTAAGTTTAAGTAGAAATTTCATAAAAGATCAACAAATAAATCCCAGATGTGACCCTGTTGTTTAAATATTAAATAGTCAATCCAACTTTCATTGGCTAACCAACACCGACAACTTTGCTTCTAATTTAATACTTTTAGATGTCTGACTGCAAAATGAGTTATCTTCCAAGACAAAACGGTCCAACTTTTTCTGTCTTGAAACAAACGTGTGAATTTTCAGGGCCTACATATTTTATTTTTCCCTTATTCAGCTATAAATGGTATAGATTCTTCAACTACCTATAGTAATATATGAGTACATAAATAAAAACATATTTTGATATGTAAGTAGCATAAATATCATATAGGTAGCATATGTATAAAAATATTTAAAAAGAGTACAATGGTGAAGTGAATTTTTAAATTCTCATCAAAAATAAACCCCAAACTGGGCATGGTGGCTCACATCTGTAATCGCAGCAACTTGCGAGGTGGAGGCAAGAGGATTACAGGTTTGAGGGCAGAGGCAGCCTCCATAACTTAGTGAAACTCTGTCTCAAAAAAGGGGGGGGGGGGACAGGGCACACAGGCCAGTGGTAGACGATGAAGCCCTGGGTTCAAACCCCAAGTACCGAAGGAAAAAAAAACCTCCAAATCAGTCTTTTATTTTGTTAATTCAATCAGTATATAATTGTCATTTAACTATCTGATAACCTAACAAAAAGCTTTCACAAATTTTTTTAAATACCTAAAGCTTAATGTTCATTTTCTGCTATGGTTGGGCAAATTCCACCTGCTGATCTGCCCCACTCGTTCATGTATACTCATTGCTACCAGTAATCCACCAGCACCAATTTCTGTAAACCATTATGACACAGACCAAGGTGATTCAAGTACCTGAAATGCACCAAATGAAACCCTGTAATACAATACCTGATGGATGTGAATCTGTGCCATTTCCCTACCTCTAACAAGCCTGACCACCTTTGACCTGCCCAGAAGCAATAGCCATCTAGTGTTTGAACACAAACTGGGGTAGGGAGGGTGCAGAGGGTGGGGGCGGTCATTAAGAAGCCAGGAAAAGTTAAATGCCTACTATATGCCAAGCATTGTGCTATGCTCTTTTACCTACATGATCTTACTTAGTCCTCAGGACAGCTCTTTGAAATGGATTTTGCTTTTTTGTAACCCAGGAAACAAATTCAGTTATCTCTATACTATCTAAATTTAAATATACCAAATAACTTTTTTTATACTTCTTTACTACCCTTTGCAAATTCTATTAAGGAAAAGAACATAAACATAATATTTAAAATTCCATTAAATGTAAGAAAATTCTATTAAATGGATCATCCAATTTTGGAAGCTTAAGAAGGGACAGTACTGAGTGATTTGCTTTAGTAGCACATAGAGCCACTGACCAGGTCAGTCCAACTTAAAGTAATTGTGCAATGCTATGGGTACAATTATATTAAGATATTTATGCTTTATAGGTGATGGATATACTTATTACCCTCATGGTGTGAAGGTCTCACAGGTATATACCTTTAATCTTTTCTCAAATCAAATTGTACATTTGAGCTGTAGACAGTTTATTCTGTCATGTGCAACTCAACAGAGCTGCATTTTTAAAAATGTCTACTCATGGACCAGACCTAAACAGAAATAAGGAAAGTAAGAATATCCTAAACAATATCAATAAAGCCTTCTGAGTCAACAAAAGCTGTTGATGAACCTAAGTTGGATTTTTCTATTTACCATTTCTCAAAGTATATTCCACATAATGCCAGTTCCAAGGGAACGTTCTCTCCCTCTCTCTCTCTCCCTCCCTCCCTCCCTCCCTCCCTCTATCTCTCTCTCTCTGTCTCTCTCTCTCTCCCCCTCCCTCCCTCTCGCTCTCTTTCAAACACACACACACACACACACAGAATCTATGGTCAAGTAAGTTTGAGAAATGCTTCAAGTGCATCATGTTTCCTAACTGTGGAACTTCTCAGAGGCTTACTTATATACCAAGTTACATGGTACTTTTCAAAGACCGCTCGATAAAATACAGCTTTTCTCAAATTAATTTGGTCAGAAACCCTTTCTTCAGAGGATCTCTGGGACAAATAAACCTGTACAATGCACTTTGGGTAGCAGGGCTGTAATTCAGAGACTCTTGGGGTCTGCACTGACAGGGACTTCAGAGATTAGAGAACCTGCGGGTGTCAGAACCCAGCTCTGAACTCAGGAACTGCCTCTTGTCCTACAGTGGCAGGAGGGGACAGTGGGAACAACCAGGATGCACAAGAAGCATGATGGAGGGGTGTTGGTAAAGAGCTGCAAATTAAGCCATGCTCCAGAAGACCTCCTGCATGCCCACTAACCCCATACTGGTGTCCTATGACAGCCAAGGCAAACTACCCCAAGGCAAATGGCTTACACCAGAGAAACTGATTCTCTCATACACCTGGAGGTTACTAGTACAAAATCATGGTGTCAGCAGGGTTGGGTCCTTCTGAGGGCTGGGAAGGAAGGCTGTCTTCCAGGTCTTTCACCTTGGCTTGTAGGTAGCTGTCTTTTCCTTAGGTACTTATCTTCCATTTATATGGACATGAGTTACTAGGTTAGGGCCTACCTAATGAACCAATTTAATAGGATTACCTCTGTCAAGACCCTGTCTCCAACTAACATCTCATGCAGAGGTACCAAGGTTTAGGACTCCAACATATGAATTGGCTAGGGGAACACAATTCAACCAAAAAACCTTCCAGTGATGCTAAATTGGCACAAGGTGCATATGAAGTCAAATTTACTGACTTACCCTCCCTAGGAAGGTGGAACTTGACAGGTGCTGCTCTGTGTATCCCTTTGGTATTCTCTGACACTCTGATTTATACTCTAGTTTGGTAAAATATTCTTATCTTGTTAAGTAAAAATAGACTAGAAATATTTTCTCCTTCACCTGATACCTACCTAGAGATAGGTGTCTTTTTAATAGTTTCTGCATTGATCTGCTGAGTCCATTATATGTCAGGTGCACTACTTATCATCATCCTATGTCTTTAAAGTAGGTGTTTTTCATACTAAGATAAAAGACAAGGGCTGGGGATTTGGCTCCATGGCAGAGCACTTGCTGACCATGAGCAAAGTGCTGGGTCCAATCCCCAGCACTGACAAAAAAAAAAAAAAAAAAAACACCAGGGAGAGATTGAGAGGGAAGTAACTTTCCCTTGGTCACATAGGTAGCAAGGTACAGAATGCTATGGTCTAAGCCAGAGTCCTGCCATTCCTCCACCACACTGCAGTTCCAGTTCCAAGATGGCTACATCACCCTTGTATTTTTTTTACTGCGGTTCAGTTCACTTGGTGGGGGAAATAACACCTTTGGAGGGAAAGATACCAAGAGCTCTATTTTGACATGAGATGCCTATTAGATATCCAAGTAGAGGAACAGAAGAGGCTGAATATGTTCCCCTGAAATGCAAGGGCTAGTGGGGCTGGGAGGCTTTTTCATTCATCAGCCTATTTGTGGAACGTGAAGTGTCATGATTACAGGAGGTGCTGGCAAACTATGGCCACGAGCTCCTGCCTGTGTCTGTGTGACTTGGAGTTATGAACGGCGTTTACATTTTTAATGGTTTAAAAAAATTAAATAATACTTCAGGAGACATAAAAACTATATGAAATTCAAATATTAGCATCCATAAATAGTTTCATCGGAATATACCCACACTCATCTGTTGACGTAATGGCTACAGCTGCTCTCTGCTACAACAGCAAAGGGGAAGAGTTGGGGCTGAAGGTGTGGTCCCCCAAAACCTTCACAGACAAAGTCTGCCAATCCCTCAGAGAGGGGAGGGAAGAAGTCGTCTGAGGATGGGATGTCAGTCCACTGAGGGACGAAGTGACTAGAGTGCTGGACTAGGACTGTCTCACAGTTCACATCCCTGGTGGCCAACAGCTCTGAGCTGCTAGGAGGAGGACACTCATCTGGCAAAGGTGACTGGGAAGAGCATGTGGTGAGGTAAAGGCAGGAAGTTTCGGCAAGGAAAGACAGGATCACGCTGGGGTCAAGTGCAAGGAGGACTGAGGACTGACGTCTGGGCCATGGAATCCCTGAAGACCAAAACAAGAGCAGCTCTGGAGAAGGGACAGCAGCAAAGCCTGGCTGAAATCGAGTCAAAGAAAGAAAGAGCACAGGGGCATAAAATACTCTTTCGAGTAAAAACAGGGAAGAGGCTGTCATCAGAGCAGGTAAAGACGACTTTGGGTTGGTGAAGATGGGAGATGTGTGGGGTGCGTTCGATGGTAACTCTGAAACTGGAGGCAGAGGAAAGAGGACCAAGAAGTCTAGGCCAGCCTGGGTACACAGTGAAACCCTGTGTCAGAAAAACAAGAGGAAGGGTGGAGGAAACATGTGACACCTTGATAGGAGGCAATGAGAATGACCGAGTGGAGGGGACTACTGACAAACCTAAAGATGAAGGGCTTCAGAGGAGGTGTCCACGTGTAAGTGGCTCGGAGCAGAGGTAATGCATTTATCCTAACAGGCGGGGTGGAAAAAGCGCATGGGTAATGGACACGAGCATGCTGGTCAATGCAGTGGTGGGAAGATGGGAATAATCTCTTTCTACTGCTTTTGTCCTCAGTGAAAAACCTAACAAAAGGCCTTAGCTAAGAGGGGGACATGGAAAGCTGGGTGGATACAACAGAAGAGAAAGAAAATGTTATCCCAGAGGAGCGGATGATGGGGTAGGACTGTCTCACGGTTCACAGGAAACACCCGAGGGAGGTGAGCATTCAGGGTGGTGGTTTTCCACAAGCCACATTCAGAGATTTCAGCATCAAAACATTTACACAGCAAGGAAACCAGGCAAAGGGAACTGAGCATGTATGCATACACGAGTGAATATTCAGTGACGGGCCATGGAATAGCTATCTAGTTAGTTTTCTGAGACAAGGTCTTGCTATGTAGCCCCAGTTGTCCTTGAACTCATGACCCTCCTGCCTTCTTGTTCCGAGTGCTGTGGGATTGCAGGTGTGCACCACCATGCCAGGCTCTGGACCAGGGGAATTTCAACTGGGTAGGTAAAGAGGTGAGGACATGAGTACCATAGGAAAAAAAGTCAAAGGGAGAACTTCAATGGAGTTCACGGTGATCAAAGAAATTTTAAAGTGGATTACGCCCTTGTTGTTGTTGTTAGGTGCTGTCAAGTAGTGTTCAACTCATAGTGACCCTCATAAGGTTTTCTTTTTGCTCTTTTTTTTGGGGGGGGTACTAAGGGTTGACCTCAGGGCCTCATGCTTGCATGCTTTGCAAGTGCTGGACCACTAAGCTGCACCCTCAGCCCATTTTTTTACTTTTTGAGACAGGGTCTCGCTAAATTATACAGACTGCCTCTGGTCTTGAACTTGTGATCCTGCTGCCTCCACCTCCTGAGTTGCTAGGATTACAGGCATGCGCCACCGCACCTGGCTCCTCATAGGGTGATTTCAATGGCTGATTTTTTCTGGACTGCTACATCCTTTTCCCATTTTTGCAGTGCTGGGAACCTCATACCTCAGAGACTGCAGAGCGGTGCTCTCCCAACTGAGCTAAATCCCAGCCCCAGATTATGCCCTTAGTTCTTCAAATATTACCAAAAAAAAAAAAAAAAAAAGAAGAGTCTAGTCTTGGATCCAAGCCGCTATCTGAGAGGAGTGTTCTGGAAGAAACACATCACAGCCTAAGAAGCACCAAACCACCAAACATGCATTATTTTTCTCAATGAGGGAACAATGTCACTCAATCCATACCCCTCTTCACAGCCAGGAGTGACCAGACATTTGAGGACAGCAAAGGGGAAGCAGACTGGGTGCTGTTGAGGAAGAAAAAACCTGGAAGAGAAACCGAGGGAGAGAGACGAGGTTGAGGAAAAAAAAAAAAAAGGGAAGGAATGGCCATAATAATGACAAAAGCACTTTAAAAATACACTAGTAAAAGTAAAGAGCTCAATGCATGGTGACAGAAATGTGTATATGTTAGACAATGAGCAGTGACCAGCACCAAGACTCACTTATCAGTCAGTTGTTCTTTCCTCAAAAACAGGAAGGACCTGTCATTTTAAAAATTCATTTTTAGTCAGGGACTGTGTAACCCCAGCCTTCGGGAGACAGGAGGATAGAAAGTTCAAGGCTAGCCTGGGCTACATAGCAAGACCCTGTCTTGAATGAATGAGTGAATGAATGAATGAAGAAAATAAACAAATCAGTTTTATTAAACACAGTGTATTAGTCTCCTAGGGGGATCATGACAAAGTACCACAAATGGGGTGGCTTGATAGAAATGTATTACCTCACAGCTGTAGTCTGTGAGTCCAAGATTAAAATATGGGCAGGCTTTGATCCTTCTGAGGCTCATGGGGAAGAATCTGCCCTGGGCCTCTCTCCCCTTGCCTCTGGGGGCTGGGGACCATCTTAGTGTTCCTTACCTTGACATATCACCCTACTCTCTGCCTACATTGTCACATGATATTCTTCTGTGGGGGTTTCTGAGTCTCTCTTTGTCTTTTTTTTTTTTTTTTTTTTTGCAATTTTGCAACTGCTGTACCACTGAGTTACACCCCCAGCCCATTTTTTATTTTTATCTTGAGACAGGGTCTTGATAAGTTATACAGGCTGCCTCTGGCTTCAAACTTGCAATCCACCTGCCTCTGCCTCCTGAGTCACAGGGATTATAGGCCTATGCCACCACGCCAGGCTCCTATGTCTCCATTTTTTATAAGGACACCAATCACATTGGATTCGAGCCCACCATAATGACCTCATTTTTATATGCTTACCTCTATGATCACCTTGTCCTCAAATAAGGCCACATTCTGGCGTACTAGGATTTAGGACTCAGATGCATCTTTTTCCAAGCGGAGACGTGATTCAACAGTACAAATGAAGGCTTACCTTAGCTTTGCCTTTGAAGATAGATTACAAGTAACCAAAGGGCAGTTAGCAATTTTTGGAGAGTTCTTAGAGCCTCAGAAGATGGAGAGATTTTGTTGAAATGTGTTACCTACAACCTTGGTAAAGCTAATGTTAAATATGGCACAAAGCACAGTTTTGTTTAATTACATGTCCATGTATGATTTCATAAGGGACAGTCTCAATGTAGCAGTCATAGTTTTAGAATCAGACTTTGGTAATAATGAGTATAAAGGACTATATACATTTTTCTGAGAAAAGGGTAAGGGGAAAAGAAAAAAAAAAATACACACTGTCCCTCCCTCCCTCCCTCCTGTCACACAAAGAAAAGGGATCCTGAACATGGGGTTTAACCTAGTTGGTAGAGTGCTGCTCTGCACTCTTTGAGGCCCTGAGTTTGATTCCCAGCACCACATAAATGGGAGAAGGACCCAGCAGCCCACTCCCGATACAATCCCGAAATAATCTGTCTTTGAAAACCCTATGAATAGCAGAGAAGTACTGACACAGTACTGGGCATGGCACAGTGTTGGGGAGTGGTTCATTTTGTTGTACATAGGGTCGCTATGAGTTTGACCTGACTCGATGGCATCTAACAACAACAAGGATTTTCCTAAACTTTGTGTGATATACAAAATACAAAGTAAGAATAATTTGTACCCCCAGACCCTTCCTGAGTAAGTTTTTATAAAGGAGGGAGGAGTATAAACATAAAGAGACAGCAAGTCAGAGTTTTTTGGGGGAAACAGATTACACTGTGCCCCAACTGTGAGGAAGTTTACATAAATCTATACATGAGGTGAAATTCAGAACTGTATACCAAAAATGTCACTTTTATCATATTTTTTTTTGCAGTGCTGGAGATTGAACCCAGGGCCTTGCCCATGCTAAACATGTGCTCTACCCCTGAGGTATGTCCCCAGCCCAGTTTTACCATGTAATTTTTACAATATTTCAGTACTTAGTGTCCATTTTTCCATATTTTTAAGTGATCTCTGTTTTGGTTTGGTTTGGGTTTTGCATTAATAGGGATCAAACCCAGGGCTTCACACAGGCTCCACATGGGCTCTACCTCCAAGCTATATCACCAGCCTTGTTTTGTTTTATAGTGTTAACTAGAGCTCAAACTCAGAGTTTTGCTCACGCTAAACAAACACTCTTATCACTGAGCTACATCACGTCCCTGACACCTGGCATTAATTCTATATTCTAGAAAAGGAAGTGTCAACTCAAAGAAATTAAACTGTTTACCCAGGACTACATATCCTTAGGTGGAAGATCTTAGATTCTCCTTAGGTGGAAGGATCTAAGATTTGGAAGGACATTTGACTGGTTCCAAAGCCTGTATTCTCCTGCACTATTTCACAGTGCCCTTCCTCCTAGCCAAAATCCCCAAAGTAATTAATTTAGTATGGCTGCTCCCTCCCGGAGCTGCAAACCCTCAGTCAAGAGCAAAGGAGTTGTCAGAGAGAACACACATACAGGCCTGGGATTCCTTAGAGAGAGCACAGGACAAAGCAGGGAAACCCTTCCCACTTATATAACATCACTCTTTGGGTCCCCTCCTTTGGTGGCAGATGTCCAAAGACAACAAACGATGCGCTGTGCATTGACAATGTGGTCTCTGGTGTGTAGGGAAGGCCTAGACCATGCAGCATAATAACCACCACCTGCCTTCTCAGTTCCCTGTACTTAATTATTAGAAAAAAGAGCAGAGAATCTGCCACTAGTAGGAAGCTTAAAATATACATTTTACTCTTTTCCATTTTGCTGGGTGGGGCTCTATCAGAGACCTAAGAAAAGATGACCCCCAGTTGGTCAGCCTGGACATGGCATTACCCAGTGCGGGTCTTGGTCGTTTCTAGGGCTCATGATTGGATGCTGAGTATGACCTCTGCCACCATCATGGCAAAGGAGGTTTTAGAATGAAGTGACAGCCACACAGCCACTGTCCCAGCATCTTCTTCCCTCTAAATGAGATGCCATGAAGTCACCCAAACCATCTCTTAGGACTAATGCTCAATACATTCAACCAATAACTAAAGACAGAGCACAACGTCATCTGCCAAGTAATGGGAAACTACACAGACTTCTCCTGAAAGAGGTTAAGAGTAAGGCTTGGTTTAGGCAGACTATTTTAATTTTCATGCAGATTGAACCACTGGTCTCCCTGATACTTTTTAGCCTCACATGCATATACATTTATATAAATATATGTACGCAAATCCACAGCTACTTCTTTCATACGTTTTTCAGTATGAAAACTCAAACAACTTCTTATAACTACAACAAACACAACAACAACTGAGAGCGGTACTTCACAGTCCCTTATTGATGATGGTGACACAAGTCTATAGATGTCTTTTAATGTCATCACCCAAATTATTTCAGGCTACAACAACATCAAATTCATCTTTATGTCAAGCCACTGTAATTCCAAGTAGAATGCCCTAAGAATATGTGTGTGTGTGTGGGGGGGGGTTGTACAAAACATTTATTGATATGAATTAAAACAAAATAAATCAAAGTAAAATGCATAACTTAGAACAAAAAATTGAGGTTTCTTGTCTTAAAAAAAAATCCTTGAAATTAAACAACTGCTAACATCTTGAGATATAACCATTGCCAAGAATCATTCCAATGAATTAAAGAGCAAAAAAAGTTCTTCTATTAGTTAAGCCACACGACATTGCTGCTTTAGTGCCAGATGCAGTGGTGCATGCCTGTAATCCCAGTGGCCAGGGACGTAAAGGCAGGGGGATTTCAAGATCAAGGCCAGAGGCAGCCTACATAACTTAGCAAGATCCTAACTCAAAAAGTAAAAAACGGGCTGGGGATGCGAAAGTATGTGCAAAGCCCTGGGTTTCAACCCCCAAGTAGCACAAAAAGAAAAAAAGAAAAGAAAAAGAAAAAAGTAACAAAAAGAAAGGAAGAAAGAGAGAAAGAAAAAAAGAAATTGCTGCTTTTATAGGTCAAAAGTGATAGGATATCAGTCAGTTCATATCTTTCAATCTAATACAACCTAATTAGTCACACAACCTAAGATGGACAACCTGGATATATATCTAATAACAATGTTCCACACAAATATACCCAGTCTTGTAACCACTACCATCATGTTGTGGATTATTTCCATGATCCCAAAAGTTCCACTGTGCCCCTTTAAACTCAGTCCCCTCCCCAAACCACACTACACTGTCAGTACAGCAGGTTTGTTTTCTCTAGAATTCCACATAAATGGACTCACACAGTATGTACTCTTGTACTCTTGTAACTGGTTTCTTTCACTTAAAATAATGCTTCTGAGACTCATTCACATTGTTTTATCAGTAGTTCATGTTTTCATTGCTAAGTAGTATACCATAATTTGTCTATCCATTCACCAAACAAGTTTTTCCCAGTATCTGGCTATTATGGAAAAAGAAATCTGTTAGGAAAGAACATTTGTATATAAATCTTTAAGCATAGGTTTTTATTTCCTTTGGGTGAATACCTAGGAATGGAATTCCTGAGCTGTATGGTAAGTGTAGCCTGCAGCCGTAGCCATGTGGCATCCCATCCCGTCAGATCTCAGAAGCTAAGCAGGTCAGGCCTGGTTAGTACCTGGATGGGAGACCGCCTGGGAACACCAGAAGCTGTAGGCTTGGGAGAAGGACCTGGCAACCCCCTCCCCCCAAAAAATCAATCTGCCATTGAAAACCCTATGAACAGCAGAGAAGCACTGACAATAGTGTTTCCCCTGTTGTACAGAGGGTGGCTATGAGTCGGATACCAACTCGACAGCACCTAACAACAACAACAACATGGTAAGTGTAGATTTACCTTTATAAGAAACAGACAAACTTATTATAATACTAATAATAAATATTTGCCTATCCAAAGGTCACAAAAAGTTTTTCCTATGCTTTCTTAGTAAGATTTTATAGTTTTAAAACTTATATTGACAAGTACAATTCATTTCAATTCATGTGTACAATAAAAGGTATGGAGCAAACCAGGCATCGTGGTGCGTAAGCTCAGCTACTCAAGAGGCTGAGGCAGAAGGATCACATGTCCAAGGCCAGAGGCAGCCTGTGCAACTTAGTAAGATCCTTTCTCAAAATAAAAAATAAACAAGGGCTGAGCAGGCAGCTCAGTCATAGAGCACTTGCCTAGCTTTGTGCAAGGCACTGGATTCAACATCCAACATTGAAAAACTAAAAAAATAAAAGAAGTATGGAGCAAGGTTCATTTTTATGAACAAAGTTATATAACTGTTTCAGCCCTATTTGTTGAAAATCACCTTTCCGCAGAGAGAGATTTTGTACTTTTTTCAAAAATCAATGGGCTACATATGTGTGGATCTATTTGTCTGTACATACACCAGTACTGTACCCTCTTGGTTACTACAGCATCAAAGTAAATGCTGAAATAGGGTAGTGAGAGTTGTCCAACTTGGAATACTTATTTTTAAGTATAACTACAGGCTGATTCTCATAAGGGCATTGGCTTTCAATGGGTGTGTTTCATATGACCTCCAACTGATGCTACTGCTCCTTTGATTACTTTTTTTAATCTTTATATTAACGTAGGCTCCTTTTAAAATACCAGTGGGACAGCAAGGATCTTCAGTATTTCCTGCTTAGATGGGGCATAAAGAATGCCCACCCAGTTAGCCTCACCTATATTGTTACCACAAATTCTCTCTTCTTGTTCTACCAGCCATGACTCCCTGGATGCTTGGTCTCTCAATGGTGGGTTTTTCCAGACCATATTGTCAAAAGGTTTCTAACCTCCATTTTGATCATCTGATACCTACATGTCCGGCTTGCCTGAGAGAATCACATCGCTGGCATGCTGATCCTTAAACCAGCCCATGACCTGGTTTACTCAAGGGTCTGAGCCTCCCCTGAGCCAGCCATAACTACACAAGCAGAATAAACAAAGCTATTTTCCTCCCCAGCTCCAACCAAAACTGCTAATGGCCCAGAGGGCTGTCCACTGTATACATCACCAAGTAACAAGATGACCCTGTCGCCCACCCCTCCTCTTCAATCTCCCATTCACACATCAGTTGTCACAATGTCGTCACATCAAAATTTAACAAGTAAACACATTTTTAAGGTTCCTTAGGCAAAATGTATATCCTAAATTTTCTTCTGTTGACCTTGATATGTTTCAGATAAGTCAAAATGTAATAGACTACAAATAACTGTTTTGTTGAGGTCACTTTCAAATTTTTTTCTCCTAAAATACTCAAATGCATTCATACTATTTTATAGAACTAAAATGAACATGCAATTACCTACTCCCTTCCTATAATTTGCACTAACTACCCACCTATGAGTCGGATACGATTTGACGGCACCTAACATCCACCACCACCTACCAGATGGTTTTGAAACTTATCATGTAACAACTGCATCCCAAGATTGATGTCCTTGTACTTTGGGTGACTTGGCAGGCACTTTACTCTAAGCTCACCTACAGGCTCTACAGGAAGAGAGAGATTGGGGGGATGGAGGAGGAGAAAGGAGAAAGGATAAACTGAGGTGAGATGGTATCATATAGGTACATAATACAATGCTGCAATTTTCTTATTCAAAAGGCCACTTGAGGTCTCTTTTGGCTTTACGTACAAATCACATACCTGCTGCTGAAAAGGATATCCAGTTTCTGAATAAATCAAAAGGGGGCCATCTAAATAAATTTTAAAATGTTTCATCCTTAAAATGAGAGGCTGAGAAACTATTTCCCCATGAAGACCTACATCAACTTAGGTTAAGAAATAAAAATTACAAAAAGTGAAAATTCAAAATTCCTGGATGTGCTGATTAAAGAATGGTGGAGAGCCACAAGTGCAAGGGCTGGAGAGGAAGAGGCTGTGGTGACCCTAACTTAGATGGAATGGGAACCATCTGCCCAGGAAAGCCCAGGGGAAGTAGAAAAACTGTGAAAAGCAGCAGATGACACATGACATTCATTTCTCCTTGGAAAACTTCTCTTCCCTTTTCGAAAGTGACTGTTAAGTACAATTTTTATATCACTCAACTGTCAAGTCCTGGACTATGCAGGTGGAGCTGCAATTTCTAGTAATCACATCAAAACTGAGTTGCCCCTGCCAAGCCACTCAGCCACTTAGTCCAACTACTTTTAGTTCCCAAATCTTATATTCAGGATCTTGGAAGAATTTAATTTTCATAGACCAAAAAGGTCAGCTGGGTGGCTTATGTAAAACAATTGGAGTTCTATTATTTGATTCAGGAAGACAGAAAAACTAGGGCAGGGATTATTCCTACTAGAGAATAGCCGCCCTCCACCCGCCTGTTCAGTTTGTCTGGTTGGCTCTCTGGACAGAGCAGACCTGGGAAAAGCACTGAGCCAGGCAGATCTCCAAAGGAAGAGATGACAAAGAGGCTTAAATTCTGTATTCCTCGGGGCTTGGCTAGAAAGTTTTTGGAAAGCTTTACTCCTGCCTGAAGTGGTTTTATTATTCTCACTCTCTAAGCAGATAAAAATACAGAACCTAAGGGTGCCCGCTACTTCTTACCATTGGTCTGTGCCCATTTCAGTCCCAGAAAGAGGCACTTGCCTGCCCCAGACTCACTCTCTGCTGATCTCTGTTGATAAAACACAGGCTCAGAAATGGAGACTTGGAGAAGAGATCTATGACTTCTAGCAAGGATCTGTCATAGACCTGGTAAGAAGGGTCAGGGATACTAAATGGCCACTGAGTCTCTTTTCGCTCCAAATTTCCTACCTCTTCTCATATACAGTGACTGTCTCATTTATTGCAATGCAGGAGTATGGTGGAAAATGTTCTTATTGCTACTTGGATTTCTCTTGTCTTACAAACTACCCTAATAAAAGCAATTACTTCAAGGAATCCTAAAGTAAAATTAAGATATGAATTAATGAATCAAGAAAGTATAGTTTCTATCTATAATTAGCTTTCTTTATAGGATGGAGGTGTGTATGTGTGTGTGTTTATGATACAAGACAATTTTTATAGTATAATTCCATCATTTACAAATAACTAACTCCAAGTTTGGGAGACAATGAGAAAAAAAGAGATGTTTCAGTATAATCTATTTTTAGCATACTGTTAAGCTACACATAATATATTCACAATATTTCCTACATTACTAAGATTCACTAGTATAATACAGAAGGCAAACACAAAACAGGTTTCCAGATCAAAGGAAACAAGATGATAAAGCAAATGGATTGAGCACTTTAAGCCACAGCTAGCAGAGAAAGCAATTAAACAAACACCATGGTTTATTAAAATCACAATGGTTATTAGCACACAGAGACTCACTAAATTCTTCCCCATCTAAACTTTCTGGTACATTTTTATAGCACAAAGTTAAAAATACAATCTCACATTCTTGAAAAATATGCTTTTAACTGTTCCTAAAATAGCAACAATGAAATAAACATCCCTAAGATAAAAGGGGCCTGCAGCCATATCCCTGTGGCATCCGATCCCGTCAGATCTCGGAAGCTAAGCAGGGTCGGGCCTGGTTAGTACCTGGATGGGAGACCGCCTGGGAACACCAGAAGCTGTAGGCTTGGGAGAAGGACCTGGCAACCCCCTCCCAAAAATCAATCTGCCATTGAAAACCCTATGAACAGCAGAGAAGCACTGACAATAGTGTTTCCCCTGTTG
>VMDO01000396.1:0-65285 GCA_007922755.1 Pedetes capensis | reverse complement strand
GCAAGATAAAAGGAGGTATGCTTCACATGGAAAAAAATTTAAAGAATCAATGATCTACTCTTTTATTATTGATTTAACCCAGGATTTCAAAAGTAATGCAAAGTATTATTATTACATGAGAATGAGCTAAAGGTAATGCAAAAATTATTACTGCCTACTTTTAATAACAGGTTAAAAACCCAGGGATGTGATGATTTCTCTAGAAGAAAAAAGATCATTTGTTTAACTGTACTTTATTCCCATACACCTCCTCTATCACTAACAAATAGAACTCTGGTTCTCATGGCCTATTCATGCGGAAGGACCCTTTCTCTTCTGAACCCGCTTGGTCTCTAGATTGATTCTCTCTCTCTCTCTCTCTCTCTCTCTCTCTCTCTCCCAGTTTTAGGGATCAAACGGGAGGCCTTGCACACACCAAGCAAGTGCTCTACCACTGAGCTACATCCCCAGGTTTAGATAGATTTTCTTTTTTTTTTTTTTTTTTTTTTTGCGGTACTAGGGGTTGAACCCAGGGCCTCACACCTGCATGCTCTGCAAGTGCTGGACCACTGAGCTGCACCTCAGCCCATTTTTTTTTTTTTTTTTACTTTTTGAGACAGGGTCTCCCTAAATTACGCAGACTGCCTCTGGTCTCGAACTTGCGATCCTCCCGCCTCCGCCTCCCGAGCAGCTGGGATTATAGGCGTGCGCCACCACGCCCGGCTAGATAGATTTTCTTACACTGTGTTGTGATTGTGGACTACCTGATCCCCACTCTGGACCTACTTCCTTGAGAATGGATTCTGAGAACAGACCTGCTGATCGCCTGTGGCCTATATCTTGTTGGAAGGCCTCGATAAATTCCTGCTGAATGAATACAGGACTAAGAGGAATCAACAATTTGACAAGGATTACTGACCTACATGTAAATTCTTGATGCTATTCCCATTTCCCTACACTGCATGAAAATTGTACTGCATCTTTTAGTTAATACTATTTAGCTCATTTGGTAGAGTGCTGCACTATAGTCTCTGAGGTCCCAAGTTCAATTCCCAGCACCGCAAAAATGGGAGAAGGACCTGGCAGAATCCACTCCCAAGGCAATCCCGAAACAGCCATTGAAAACCCTATGAGGGTTGCTATGAGTCGAATACCGACTCGATGGCACCTAACAACAACAACAAAAAGTTAACTTAAATGATTATTCTTGCAAAGATTTTTTTAGTCTAATATGAGCTAAAAACCATAATTAACCCCTGAAAAAGACAGCCCCAACATTTTTAAGCTGTTAATTGATCACACTGTGTCACTCTCAAAAATACATTGGAACCAGTCCTTCGTAGACAGACATATGTCTGTTCCAAAACAGGTGGCCAGCAAGCCGTGGGCTCCCCTCCATTTGAAGTGACTCTCGACCACTCAGATCTTTGACTCTGACCATGGTATGGAAGCCGAGGCAGCCCAGCAACTCACAATGAAATGCATGGGTGGGGCCCTTTCTAATTAATTATGGAGGAGGCTGAGACAGCTGTTCCCTGTGGCTACTCCCTCATAAAGTAGGTAGAAGCTTCCACTACAGAAAGAAACTATAAAAATGACTAGAAGAAGCAATGTTACAATTAGCTTCCATGGGAGTCATTGTTACTTCACGTGTGAACTCAAACAGTACCTTTGAAATCCCACTTGGATCAATTCGCTAGGGGACAGAGGAAAGGGGAGGGGACAAGACAAACTGATTCTCTGCTGCCTTTTATATTTTTTTAATCCCCTAATTTCCTCTTGAAGAAAATGACCGGGAGAAAAGATCATGAACGTGTTCCTAATCATTCCAATTTATTTTATTTTACTGTTTCTAGGTCAGAAAGTAGTTAAGATCAAGGCTGCCTGCACACACAGTGTGAAGGTCTTTGTCAGGGCCCATTGCCATAAAGAATTTAAAGACAGTGCAGAGGAGGAAAAAAAAAAAAAAAGCCAGGAAGCTTGCAGCTTTCTGGGTGCCATGAACTGAGACGTGTGCCCACTCTCTGCTCCGCCATTAGCCCAACCCGCAGCTGTGAACACCACAGAGATCTCCCCTCCCAGGCTCCCCCAAATTGATAATGAAAAAACAAAGCCCAAACAAAAGCAAAATAGAGAACACGACAGCAAACGCAATCCTCCTGCACCAAACGGATCTCTTCAATGCACTTGCTCTGACCTCTTCTTTTACAAGCACCACCACTAAAAATAAGCTAGAGCAAAAGAAGATTCGTTATGCACAGCCATAAAGAACTCCAGGGCTCAGTGCATACATAATTCATGATGCAAAGCAAGCCACCATCAGCATCATTTTTCCTTTCAATATTTTAAAGTGGATAAAGGCTACCAGATACTATTTATAAAATCTATTATTTCTATAGGACACTTCCAAATTTCAGAAATGGGGACCTTTATTCTTCCCCAAATGCCATTGCTTACAAACATAAGACTATTAATCTTCTGGAATTCACATGGTATCCATTAGAGGAAGGAGACTAAATAACTCTAATAAACCAATTAAGTCAGAAGGTAACAAAGGTCAGTCCTATGGAGAATAATCTTATCAACTCACTTCTGCTTTGTTTTTAAAATAAATGCCCCAGTTTTCTTTCCACAATGGATAAAATTTATTGTGAACTGTACATGCAAATCAAAGAGTCCTACTTTTAATGTGACTGATGAGGAAACTGAGGTCTGGGGAGGTGCCTTGGCATACCTAAGATCTCAGTGCCAGGAGGAAAGGCCTGGGTCTCCGCCTCATTAACATCCTGGATTCTGCTTCCTTGGTCCCCAAGGAGCCACCTGGGGCCTTTATCCTCTGCTATTGTCTGAATAACCTAACAGACTCCACTCAACTCCATTCTTATCTCATCTTCTGGGCTCCGGCTCTAGTTCGTATAAAATGTAAATCTGACAGTTCTCCATTTTTGACTCCTCAATATTTCCCTCTCATTGGTGGGGGAAAAAATCATCAGGCTTTACTTTATCTTTATATGGAGCTGGCAACAGTTCTCTTCTAGGGAAAAAAAAAAAAAAAGCTGGCAGGCACACAGGCTAAAAAATCTGACATGGATATGCATTTACAGGTAAATAGCTGGGTTCCCAGTAGTTTGTACAATCCTGGTCCTCCCCACATGGCTCACTGGCCCTGGTGTTCCACAGAAGTCTGCAGGCATGCTTCTGCTAAACACCTTCTCCTGTCCACCCTGCTCCAGATGGATGTCCTCCCTAGGCCTCTCCTGCCCCGAGAGGTCTCTGCCCTTGGAGGTTATCACACAGCACTGTGGCTGCTTGCTCAGCTTCCCTGGGCTGTGGCTTCTTGGGGTCAGGGCCTCATTCACCTCCGATGCCCAATGATTTGCCCTTTGCCTTTGTTATTATTGTTAGGTTACACTGAGTTGGGTCCGACTCATAGCCACCCTACATACAACAGAATGAAACTACCGGATGCTGTGCCATGCACATTATATTTTTTTATGCTTAAGTTCAGCATTCTAGGCATCGTGTCAATCCATTTGGTTGAGTCTTCCTTTTTTTCATTGACCTGCTGCTCTCCCATGGTGTGTTCCTCCAGAGATCGGTCCCTCCTGACAACATATCACTGCAAAATCCCCAAGTAGTGTTCACAGTCCAGTCCTCCAGAACTAAAACAACTACATGCATTTCACATACTCATTCCATTTTTCATTCAAATAACCACCCACTATTGATGTGGACCTCAGAGACTGCAGAGCGGCGCTCTACCAACTGAGCTAAATCCCAGGAAAAGGACCTGGCAATCCACTCCCAAGGCAATCCCAACCCACTATTGATGTGGACCTCAGAGACTGCAGAGCGGCGCTCTACCAACTGAGCTAAATCCCAGGAAAAGGACCTGGCAATCCACTCCCAAGGCAATCCCAAAACAATCAGCCATTGAAAACCCTGTGAGGGTCACTATGGGTCGGACACAACTCGATGGCACCTAACAACAACAATTGATGTGGAAGCTATTATTTTTTTTTTTTGAGAAGCAGTACAATGTGGTAGCAGAGACAGTAGGTGCCAGGAGATAGCCTGTGCTTGGCCACGTACTGTGTACCCAGGTTACCCGGCCCTCCCATGCCTCGGCGTTAATCTTCTATGAACAGGAACAGTGGCAACCAGAGCTGACATTTACTGAGTGCTTACCATATGACAGAAACCACTCTGGGGCCTTGATGTACAGAAATTCATTCAATCCTCACAACCTCAAAGGAGATAGTGACAACAGGGGCAAATGCTTAGGTACTGTTAGGATTATTGTTCCTCATTTACAGATGAACAAACTGAGGCTCCGGAAGGCTGAGGGGGTTCCCAGAAATCCCGCCTCCTTACTTCCTAACTCACTGCCTTTCACTTCATCCAAAGATAAAGCATGTCAGGCTTCTTTCTCTGATGCCAGTTTAATATAAACCAAGAGAGCCAAGTGGCAAAACCTCATCTCTGCCTGCAGCTAGACACACACCTGCTTTATGACACCCTCCTTAGGAAACTGTAGAGACTCTTGGGATGGAGATCCCAAGAAGCAAGCTAGGTCAGAGAAGAGGGTGGTGGGAAGAGGAGCAGAGAGCTGTCCACGCTTCAAGTAACACAAACCCAGACTCCAAGCATTATAAAATGAACCGTATAACACACGCTTCTGCATCCTTAGAAGGCTAGAGCATGTGTTTGTGCATGGATGTGAACAAAGCCACCGACACACCACCAGATTCTTCAAAAGCAAATATTTGTCCATGGCGAAAGAATGGAGATTCTTTTCCAACAAAGAACAATGGACCCCATTCTAATTCCTCCTGGTTTCCAGCCGGTTATGATCTCAATGGAGATCCCTCACGAATAAATGCATCTTGAATTACAAATGATGCTGTAAATCAGAGGGTTTATGGACTGTAAAAAACGGGTGGCATGAGTGTTCCAACCCTGTGGCTTTCTGCATGTGGAACACCTGGGGCCAGATATGCGACAATTTATCTGTTCCTAGAAATAGTCACCTGTTTTTTTCTGCTAAGCAAGAGAATTTTAACAGTCTTGGTTATCAACAAGATGCAGTCAGACCTGCCATTTGGCTTAGCTGTGAACACTGCAGCATGTTACACAGACAGAGCTCAGGTGTGTCAACGATGTCTAAGGAGTAGCTGGGGAGCCAACAGGCTGCTGATAACCTCTGTCTAGCTGCAGTAAAGCTGGAGACCCATGGCCCCAATGTCATATTCCTGAAATAACCAAAAAGAAAACTAGTTGATTGTCCTTTTCCCTGTACCAAGGAAAAAAGATGAAAACAATGTGGCAACCAGGGAGCAGCAGGCAACATGCACACGTGTGTTTTTCTTGGGGGAAAGGAAAATGCACACATAGATCCAAAGGCTTAATAAAAGAAATAAATTCAAAAGAACACCTGCTCCAGCCAGGAGCAGCAGCAAAACATCTCAGAAGAGTGAGGTGGGGGGGGAAACCAGAGCAGCGCCACTCATGAGCCATCTGGAGGTAAGCCATGTCAGGGAAGGTGACAGATGCATCGTACAGGGGCTTTGCATCCCGTTTTTGGTTGCTGTTTTATTTCAGTACCCTGGGCACAAAACAGCCCAGCTCTCAGTAGATGAGCGAACCATTTTGGGCACCACAATGTTCTGGAAAATTCACATTTCTATTTTTAGTTCTTCCCAGGCAATTCATGAGCAACAACCCTCCTGAATTAAAGCACCTCAGCTATGCTATGAGTCAAAGAAATCCCAGCGAATATGTTTTTTAATAACATGCTCAGAGAAAATGTCACCTTCCCTTTTCCTCCACACTGTCGGTGCTGAACTTTTAAAAAGTTCAAAGAGCCCTGTCAAAAAAAAAAAAAAAAAAAAAATCTCTTATCCTTAAGATGCTGACTAGTGACTTTGTTAGCTTCAAACAAAATAGGCCAGTAAGTATCTTTTAAACACAAAAGCAACTAAAACAGGATTTCATTGTTTATTGTTTTCTAGGTCAAACACACTTTGGTGTGCTGGGTTAGATTCATTCTTTACTCATTAGGCACAGAGAATAGCAAACAGTGTGGGTAATCTCTTAAATTTGAATCTCCCACATCCAAGGCACATGTCCTGCACATAACACACTAAGCTTAGCTCTAGACAATTCAACAGTGCAGAAGTCCAAGAGGTAAGGTATGGATCAGGAATGAAAACTGCCACACTGCCACCAGATATTTGTTCAGATAACAGTTGGGTATTAGGCAGTAAGCCATACTTTGAGTCAGTAAGACATGATTCATTATCAATTATTTTTCACTGGTTTTCTTACATGGACACAGCATTATTCTTGCTGCCACAGTCTTAAATTGATCAGTGGCCTATTTATTTGTAAACACAGAAGATCTGTAATTATTTCTCTGTCTAAACACTGCCTCTTATAATGGATGAAGTAAGCTATAAAATGCATAATTACACTGAAAACAATGGTATTCCAACATGCATCACAAAAGCCAATTAAAACTATTACCTTTGCTTTAAATCATAAACTTTCATAATTTTCAAGCCTCTTTTTATGTCCCATCATTCTGATTCAGAGATTTGTCTTTGTCTAATTGCATTTTAAGAGTATCCTGAGCATAAAGAGCAATCACTAACATTAAAAGAAAGAAAATTGAGTGCTTGTAGTGCTCTGGAAGGTAGAAAATTTACTTAGCTTAACACATAATACAACATAGAAAAAATGAAGAGTCTGTCGATACAGGTCTGACTAAACAGGACAGTCATTGGTAAACTATTATGATATATGTAAAGTTACATATATATTATGTGTATATATATTTGCAATAGATTCATGACTGTTTCTATGGAAGTATTTCCAAAAAACACTTCGAAGTGAATAAATGCAAGGTGTAGAGCATAGCACGATCTCTTTTGGTTTAAAATACATGTAACTACCTGTTGCATTTTTCCTGAAAGAAATCACAGGAAACATTTTTCAAGAGAAAAAAAAATTCAAGAAATGATGAGGGAGAGGCTTTTGCTTTTAAATTTACTCTCCACATATACATTCTTTTTAATATCAGTTAAGGTTATTTGTAAAGAAACACTGTGTGATTTCTTCTGTTACTTGTCTATATTTAGAAAAACAATGTTATAGGTTTTTTAATCTCTAGAAGAAATCACAAAAAGAGCTATTGGAGCTATCAGTTGTATTGAATAAAATTTAAAATTTAAATGCGTCAAAAGTTTTTAAGCAATCAAAAAGGTGAACAACCTAGAAAAAAATGCCTTAAGGACAAAAGGTCATCATTTTTAATATATGAATAGTTAATACAAATTGATGAAATACTGTGATTAAAAAAAACCACTAAGATGATGCAAAAACACATATCGAAGAATTCAGGAAAGAAGCACCACAATTAGACAACAGGAATGCAAGAGAACATTCACATTCAGTAACTGAAACCTTGAATTACAGTGCGATATTGTTCTCCATTAAATGCTAGAGCATTTTTAAGATGATATGCAGTGTAGAGGAAGTACGTCAAAGAGATCTGATACCCAAAGTACATGAAGTATGAACTATGCCATCCCCTCGGTGCCGCCACAGAAAGCAACGTAAACATGTATTGAGACTTATCAACTTTCTTTGCTGTCACTCAATGATTCTACATTGGAGATTACTGCTCAAATAAGAGCTTTCATAAAGTAATGCAGTCATCACAGAATCATAGCAAAAATGAGAAAAAAGGTAAGTGTCTACATTATTAAACCACAGTAACATAGGGATAAAACTCAACTGGATGTGCAAACACTTATATTTCTTGTATGGGCACTAACTCCCTGACACTATATTCACAATTAGCTTAGGTTTTTTTTTTTAAATCAATATTTAAATTATTTATACAATGAGATTACCACATATTTTAAAAACCTAAGCTTAGAAGGGCGGGTGGACTGAAAGAAACAGAGCAAAACATGTGGAGGGCTTCTGTGGTACAACTGCTGTCAGTGTTTCCTTTCCCTTCTATGCTCCAAATTTGTGTATGTTTTAGTAAGAGGGAAAAAGTGCATTTTAAGAAGGTTTTTACAAATAGGCATCACACTGTGCACCACCCCTGCTATGAAAAAAAAAGAAGCCTTGTCAGGTGTGTTGGCACATGCCTGTAATCCCATTGACTCAGGAGGCAGAGGCAGAAGGATTCCAAGTTCGAGACCAGAGGCAGTCTGCGTAACTTAGCAAGACCCTGTCTCAAAAAAAGGTAATAAAGTGGGTTGGGGGTGCAACTCAGTGGTAGAGCACTTGCAAAGCATGCAAGTGTGAGGCCCTGGGTTCAACTCCCAGTACCAAAAAAAAAAAAAAAAAAAAAAAGAAAGAAAAGAAAGAAAAGAAAAGAAAGAAAAAGGAAGAAGTGTTTTATCCACAAGCTTATTAGGTTTCCAGATTCACATTTTAGATTTTTGTACCTTCTAGAATAATGGCAGTGGCTGTGGCAGCTACCATCTATTGAGCTCTTGATGGGTCAAATATCATCCTATGAATTTTACCTGCATTTTAACTCAATCTTTAGGACCACTTAACAAGACAGAAATTATTATGATTCCCAAAGTCACACAGCTGACAAGTGGTAGAGCAGGGACTAGACCTCAGCACAGCAGCTCCCCTCAAAGCCTTCAACTAACCACCATCATACAAGGCTTCCATTTTAAAGTGCAACACAAAACCTATTTTTCAGGTCAAAATAGAAGAAAATGTATACAAAATACAAAGTGAAATTTTTAAATATCCTGTACTTCCTGACATTTCGGTGAAAATGCAACTGAGTATATGTGGCTAAACTGACAGACAAGCAAAGACAAATTCAAACAGTAATAGAACGAAAGATGCAAGAAACTACCCTCCAAACAAATGAAATGCATTAGATATGGTGCTGGGATAGTGTGAAGTTAATAAAAAATGGCATTTTCAGTTAGTCTGCAGTGTTATAAAAGAAAGCACAAAGATGGGGAAATGTAAACAGTCCCCAGTAAAATGCTAATTGTGTTAGATCCGAATTCGCCTTTGTTGCAGGATCTGTTATAGTAAGATTTAGAGCAAGGAAAATTGATGTCTCGGATACATTC
Source organism: Pedetes capensis (assembly GCA_007922755.1). Taxonomy (NCBI): domain Eukaryota; kingdom Metazoa; phylum Chordata; class Mammalia; order Rodentia; family Pedetidae; genus Pedetes; species Pedetes capensis. The sequence goes on along the minus strand of VMDO01000396.1, from coordinate 56,184 downwards.
CTAGAGATTACAGACACATGTAGGTATGTGGCTGGTAGAATAACCAATGCTCCTTCTCCTCCTGAACTCAAGACATGGAGAAACTGACCAGTGGCATACTTAGACATGGATCTACAGAGCTGGTATCCCTGCAGCCCAACAATGACTTGACTTTGAGCAAATCATTCAAAACTTCCCTTCCTTTGCCTTAGCCATAGATCTTTTTCACGGTATCAACAAAGCCCTGCCTAATGCAAAGGACATGGTAGAACACTGCTTCCAAAACTCTAGTCTGAGGACCAAAGCAAGGGTCACTGCCAAAGCTACCAGTCCAGGATGAAACTTACATGAAGAAGCCTCTTCCTTATCAAAATGCCTAAATACTAAATGCTTTGGACACACCCCCAGGACCACTGAGCCCCTGGTGTTCTTGCTTGGTGAAACACCATTCTAAGTGAAAATGCCTTTCCTGCTACTTCAAATGGTTACTGGAAATCATCCTTGAACACTCAGCTGCAGGGTAGCCTTGCAAGAACCCCTCTGTGACACCACGGGGAGGAAGGGAGACTACCTCTCACCTTCACTTGACCATGACCTCTGCAAATCTCCGCCTCTTGCAGGCCCAGCTCCTAGTAACATGGGAGGAGGAGGAGGGAAGGTAAGACAGGAGGAGCATTTGTGCATGGGAGGAAGACAGGCCCAATTGAATAAGAGGCAGGACAGTGGGGAGAAAAGGGCTGGGCGGAAACCCACAGTGCTCTTGCTCTGGGAGATCACTTACTGTCTCAACCTCCACTTCTCCATCTGAGAATGAAGGAAGCAATAACACCTACTTCCCAGGGCTGCTGGGGAGTTGAATGAGATCTCCCACGTGAAGCGCTTCACATCATCTCTGAACACAATGAAAACTCAACACTGTCATCCAGTCCTATAGCATTCTCCAATACTATGTCCTTAGATAGACTGCTATGACAATAACTATGACAAAAAGCCTTTATGATATGAAAAGAATTTTAGTAAAATAATAAAATTGATATATCACACAACAGCACCAAAGACAAATATTTTTCTGATTTTGCATTTTCCCTCTCCATTACCTTTTTTTTTCCTGTACTGGGGGGCTGAACCCAGGGCCTTGTGCATACTTTGCAAGTACTCTACCATTGAACTGCACCCACAGCCCCCTTTTATATTTTTTTCTCTTGAGATAGACTCGTTCTAAGTTACGTACGCCACATATGCCACCTCTGGTCTCGAACCAGCAATCTTCCTGCCTCCACCTCCTGAATCACTGGAATTACAGGCATTGTGTCCAGATTTCACTTCCATTACTTTTTTATAAACTCCCTCTTTTGAAGGAAAGAGGAAGAAAGGAAGGAAGGAAGGGAGGGAGGGACGGACGGATGGGAAGGGAAGAAAAGAGAGAAGGAAAAAGAAAAGGGGGAGAAGAAAGGCCTTTGTCACAACCCCCAAGCTCACTCCTACTTTAATGTGGTACTAATACAATGTTTATAGTACAAGCTTCATTTTAGGAGTAGGGAGGATCTAAGAAAATTAACTCTTTAATTCTCTCAACACTTAATAGGCTAATAATAGGAACGCATCCCAACAAAGCCTTCCTCAACAGAGCAATCTATAAGTAGCAGTCACATGTTTTTACTACGACAGTATCCAATTTAATTTACACCGTCTTTGCAGTTGGTGTCACATAGTCTTTGGTATCTGGAAATGACTGATGACTTTATTCATTTCCAAAACAGAAGCAAATCCATAAATGACTGAGCAAGGTAAAGATTCCTGAACAAGAGGCTTTTCTTCCCCTCCAAAAGGATGATTACTTTTGGAAGTTTTTAGAAAGCCTCGGATACAATGCAGTTTCTTTTCCCAACAGCCTCTCAAGATCTGCCTGCGATTTCTTGCAAACAAATACTGACTGAAAATTAATCCAGACTGAAAATTAATTGCAAAGAATGACTGGGGCACTACTTCCCACCTACTTACTCATCTACATCAGGCAAATTCAAAGCTGTAGCCATTTTTTTCTTAGTATGAATATTTTTTCTGGAAAAATCAAAAGCCATACTTTTCTCTCTCCAGTAATCTGTCAAATTTATAAATGGTTTTCTCCATATTTGATCAGATTCCACATATATTCAAGAATCAACAATGATATTAATCAAGATCTCACCCAGCTCCCCATGGCCAAGGTCAAGAATTTTATTTTATTCTCCTAAAACTCCGAGTTCAGTGCAAAACTCTCTATATAGCAAGTACTCAACAGTGAATGATGACAGAATCAAACTAATAAACCTATGGTTTATGTATCTTGTCTTGTCTGGTAATGTCCTAATTTTGTGTCACTAGTTTAGCTGAAAGGGAGAAGGACGTGGCAGCCCAATCCCGAAGCAATCCCTAAACACAGCCATTGAAAACGCTATGAGGGTCTCTAGGAGTGCGATGTCACTCAACAGCACATGACAACAACATTTAGCTCAGTTGGTAGAGTGCTTGCTCTGTACGCTCTGAGGCTTTGGGTTCGATCCCCAATACCGCAAAAAAATGGGAGAAGGACCCAGCAGCCCACTCCCGAAACAATCTCAAAACAACCAGCCACTGAAAACCCAATGAACAGCAAAGAAGCACTGACACAGTGCCAGGCATGGCACAGTGTTGGGGAGTGTTTCATTCTGTTGTACATAGGGTCCCTATGAGGCAGACCTGACTCCATGGCACCTAACAACAGTCACCTAACTCACCCTCATATCCGCCTGTGGCCATGATAACCGTTCCAGGAACACCGCTCAAAATTTATGTGAAAAAAATTTTCTGCACAAAAGACAGCAGTTACCCAGCCTCTTTCACACTTCCCTCCCATGTGTTGTTGTTCCCAGCATCCCCAGTGTGTCAGCCTCCCCCTTAAGTCACATTCACCAGAACAGACCAGAGGGCCTGGGGGGTCCCACTTTTTGTTGTCTCATCAACACTAAGTGAGAGGCTTCCCACGACAACCATGTTGAAGGATGTCCAATCCATGTGGCATGTCAGCCCCCAAACTCCTCCTCTTCCTAAGTCATGCCTTGGAAAGAAAGTTGTCATCAAGAGCCTTGTGAAAAACTTCCCAGGTGATTTGCCCCAGGAAGGAAGGCAGCCAACCCGCCAGGTGCTTCTGGCCTCAACAAGCCCCTGACTTAAGAGTTGGTGGCTGTACAACATGGTGAATGGAGCACATGCCAGGGACTCATTTGCCTTAAAATGGTTAATTTCATGTTATGTGAATTTCCCCTGAAGAAAAAGAGGAAAGCTGTAAAATGCAGGAAGAGGAAGAGGAGGAAGGAGAGGAAGAGGAGGAAGGAGGGGGACAGGAAGAAGAGAAAGGAGAGGCGGAGGGGGAAAAGGAGAGAAGGAGGAAGAAAAGAGCAACAGCAACCTTGGGTGCTTGACTCATGAAGCCACCCCACCCAAAAAGCAGAATGGCGCACACACAACAGGAGCCCCCCCAGAGCACTCTTTGAAATCCTTCCAGTGCTTTCCTCCTTGCCCTGTTCCCAAGTGCTCTTGTGCACACATCGGCACAAGGAAAGGAAACAGCTGGAACTGCCTGAGTGCCTAGGGCTGCCGGTAACCAGCAGGAAGCTGTAAAATGCGTTCCAGAGCAGCTCTAGGCTCAGAGTGCCCTGCAAATACATCTCTAGTCACCAGGTGCCTCTGACCCATCCTGCCCAGAGTCCCCACCTGGTCCCAGGTCCCTGACTCCATACTGCACCTTGTGTATTATTTGCTCAGTGGAAACACACCAAAGGAAAAAAATGTGGCTGACAGCTTTTCACTAATTTACTCTTTGTTGTTGTTGTTAGGTACCATTGAAACGGTGTCCAACTCACAGCAACCCTACATACAACAGGCAAAACAGTATTGTCAGTGCTTCTTTGCTATTCATAGGGTTTTCAATGGCTGATTGTTTTTTGGAAGTGGGATGCCAGGTCCATCTCCCAAGCCTACAGCATCTGCTGTTCCCAGGTGATCTCCCATCCAAGGACTAACCAGGCCAGACCCTGCTTAGTTTCAGAGATCTGATAGGATCAGATGCACAGTGCTGCAGCTTCAGACAATTTACTCTTTAAGCCCCAGTATTTTCACTAATTTACATTTTAAGCCCCAGTATTTTCATTAATTTACATGTTAAACCCTAGTATTTTGAGCTAAGAGATTTTACTGTGGAAGAAAAAATAAGAAAATGTTTTCAAGCACTTAGTGCCAAAGATAAAAATAACTCAAAATTTTCCCTTCTCCATTTTCACAAATAAGTCAGCCCTGCCCATGGCACTATCTGGGACTTGTTATCCACACTGCCACCATGGTATACAGTAGGCATGGAATTGTCTCTGCATTGCAGACAACAGCTTTTCTTCCAAAGTTTTCCCTAAGCTTGAATCAGCTGGTACAATGAAGGACAGAGCTTCAGAAAAGCAACATCACCTGGAAGAAGGCAAAGCCACTGGTGCAAGACACCAAAAAGGTCTTCCTTCCTCCACCCATGCTGCCTCTACCGGTCTTATCTTCATGCTCTTTCTCAATTACCCTTTCCCTTGTCTGGAGGCCAGTGTCAAGGGAAGGGTGGGGACTGTCAAAAAGAAAAAACTACAGGACAGTTTGCTTTAGGGGAATTGATACTCACTGCCTCCAAGAGAGTAAACATGAGGTCAGGTGGCAGGCAATTTTTAGTGGCCAAATCCTACACTCATTCACCTTGACATCCTGTTGAGTTGCCCTTTGCCCACCCCTCTCCCATTTCGTAAGAGTTGCTGTTGTTAGGTGCTATAGCTACCCTATGTACAACATATTAAAATAGTATTGTCATGCTTCTCTGCTATTCACAGGGTTTTCAATGGGTGATTCTTTTTTGGGAGTGGGCTGCCGGGTCCTTCTCCAAGCCTGTACCACCTGGTGTTCCCAGGCAGTCTCCCATTCAAGTACTAACCAGGCCTGACTCTGCCTAGCTTCTGAGATCCAACAAGATCAGACACCACAGTGGTACAGCTGCAGGCTAAAGAACATCATACACAACCAAAAATCCACTTGCCAGGGATCACTTAAGAAACATCAGAATTTCCTGAGTAAATCCAAATAATCAAGGCACACTGAGCCCCTCTCTACGTGCCAGCTCTGTGCCAGGTGCTGCCCAGAGCGCTACATCATCACATGAGCCATCAGAACTCAGAGAAAAGTGGGACACTGTAGGCTAACACCGCCATTCCTTACAGGGGAGGGGATCTCTGTGCTTCCACAGGGCCATGCTGTCACACGTTGTCTTGGTTGTCTAAGATGCCTGTCAATTACACTGGGGGACAAGGTGGTCCGTTTCACTAATACCAGAGCAGCACTGGAGAATGTGCACTGAAGTGCGCTCACTCTTCCCCTCACCCGGCCCTGCACCTTCCCCCCTCAGGAAGGTAACCTGACAACCATTCAGCTACTGGTTTCACAATCAGAAAAGATGAACTAGGAATTGCTGAGACCCCGCTGGGCCTGCCCCAAGTACACCCTACCTGGTGTATTTCCGCAGAGCTGGGAGCATGAAGTGGCTTTCTACCCTGGGGCACAGGAGTGCCAAGGCTGCAAGAGACAAGAGAAGGCAAACTCTATGCCAGCACTTGCCCCTGATTTTCAAAAACCAAAACCAAAGGCACCCTAATGGTTAGATGGCCAGGTCCTTAATCAGAACAGGTTCTAGTGGGGAGGGTAGATGGAGAAAGCAGCCTGGACTATCCACTTCAATTCCAGCCTTTCCCACCTACCCCTTCCTCAGTCATGGGTGAAGCCCCTTACTTCTTTTTAGACACAGGGGAGAACAGGTTCCCTAAACCATTCCCTCACCCAATCCCATAACCAACCCGGTGAAGTGTACCCTACAAAGGTTGTTAGGTGCTATTGAAGCAAATAAATGAAATAGGCAAGGTCACCAGGGAATGAATGAGAGGAGCAGGCAGCAGGCTATGTCACAAAATGTGTACCAAAAAAAAAAAAAAAACAACTCTAAACCACCTGTGCAGAGATGGACTTGAGGTTCTATTCTAGAATTTGAAGAGAAAGCACCTAATACTTAAAATAATTTGAATACTCCCAAGGTCTTTCCAATCTTTGAATTATATTCTGTACAGCATTTCTTTCTTCTACTGTATGATTAACGTTTTAATTTTTTATATGAAACAAAATCCTAGGGAATTCAAAGAAGCCTCTTCACAAAAGTAAAAGCCATGAGGCATCAGTATTAATAAGCTAAAAAGATACTGAATAACCTTTGTGAAATTAAAAACAATGACTAATTGAATCCAAACAACTAGGTCATGCTCAAATTCCTGTAATTCTAAAACTTAGATATAATAAGGCAAGAATTTTTTTTGCATCAGTGGTCAAAATGAAGGACCCATTCAAGGCAAGACCAGTAATCCAAGCATAATGGGAAAGCTAGAAGAACATTCAGGGTGGGGGAGGCAGTACAAGGCAAGATGATCATCACAGTACTACCTGGGAACTTGACACAGTATGAGAATAACAAAGAAGAAAAGGCATGTCTCATAAAAGACCCACCAATCTTTCAGCAGACATCTCAGAGACTCTCGCAGAGACCACAAAGCCTCAGGAGTGTCCCCATTTAGAGGAAGCAAGTGAACAATCTAATCAAAGGGATATTACAACATTCACAACCGCCAATGGAACAAGACACTGCGCACGGTCAGGTACACAGGTACGCATCCTGAGCAAGAAACTAATAAAGGGTTGGGTGCTTAGTGCACACCTGCAATCCCAGTGCTTGGGAGACAGAGGCAAGAAGATCCTGAGTTCTAGGCCAGGGGCAGCCTGTATAACTTAGTAAGCCCCTGTCTCAAAATAAAAAATAAAAAAGGGGTTGGAGGTGCATCTCAGTGGTAGAGCACTTGCCTAGCATGTGCCAGGCCCTGGGTTCAATCCTCTAGTAGAAAAGGAAGGAGGGAAGGAAGGAGAGAAGAAAAGAAGGAAGGAGGGAAGTAAGGAAGGAAGGAGGGAAAAAAGGAAAAGGAAAGACAAAGCAAGAAGAAAAGAAAGAAAAAGAAAAAAGAAACTAAAAAGGGACTAAAAGCACTTGGCTGGAGATATGGAAAGGCACTGTGCTACTGAGTGTATGAAAGACTCCAAAAAAACCACACAGCAAATTCAGTCCACTGATTTGGGTTGCTTCCTTTTTATTCTTAAAAATGACCTTTCATAATTTGGAGGGTAAGATCTTTGGTGAGAACTCAAATTCAATACAGGGTGGACTCGCTAAGACACACTCTTCCGATTTAAAAACACACAGCAGTCCTTCAATTGTTGAAATGGAACATCAGAGCACTAGAATCTTGCTGCAGCCTGATGCTCTAGCCACCAAGTCTTACTAAAGACGTCATCGAACCTCAGGAGTGCTAGACTTTTCTGGCTTAAATGTCATTTTGGTAGAATAGAATAAAAACATAAACATCCCACAGGAAAAAAGGTGTTGTGGGATAAGAACACAGGACCAAGTCACAAACAGGAAAAGAGAAGGAAGGGAAGAGGGCTGGGGTTGCCGGCAGGAGTCAGAACCTGCAGGAAGGAGGCAGAGACTTTCACCAGGACATTTAAGTACCACTGCAAACCTCCTCTGAGCTTCTCCATCTCCTGTCCCTCAACCCAAGTATCGTAACTAAAATAAACAACTCATCTCTTTGACAATGTGATTAGATCTTTTCTACAGAACTTTTAAAACCAATGATTGCTGGCCGAGAATTTCCCAAAACATTACATTTCCAAAACTAAAATAAGAAAAGAGAAATCATTACACATTGCTCAGCCAACTGCACAAATGCAGTTCAGGCCAACGAGTCCAGGAGGACAGAACCAAAATAGGCTTTTCCTATTAAAAAAAAAATGTAAAAACATACTAATGTAACTTTATGTTTCTTCTGTATATAACAAGCAAGAAAGTAATTGCTATTTACTCTTACTCTAATGTTCCAGAGTTGAAAAAACTAAATATCCAATTTCTTGACCGTTTAGATAAACTGTTAGTTGCAGAACTTGATAATGAAAATGTAAAACACAGGAAGCAATTTTTTAACCCTAAAAAACAAAATGACTTCATAAAAAGACAAAAAGCTAACCGCAGTTCCATAGGTTTCTATTGAATTTAAATATGTTTAGTAACTCTAAGGAGTCTATGGATATATTTTTAATTCCCTAATTGAACATCCAACATTTAACTGTTCCTACATCACCTTCTGGGCTGGGGTTTGGTTCAGTGGGTAGAGCACTGCTCCACACTTTTCTGAAGACCCAGGTTCGATCCCCAGCACCGCAAAAATGTGAGAAGGATGTGGCAATCCACTCCTGAAGCAATCAACCATTGAAAACCCTATAGAGTCGCTATGAGTGTGACCTGATTCGAGGGCACCTAACAACAAACAATATCACCTTCAAGCTTTTGTTATTTTAGTTCTTATGAAATTTTTCAATTATGACAATCACTAACAAACAATGAGTATCATGAAAAATATGGAAGAGGAAAATGTGTTTTTCCATTATGTTCATCCTATAATGGAAAATATGGCATAATCACCTTTACCTTCCATTCCGAGCCCATTTGGGAAAAAATGCAATCCTGAACAAATCAACACAATAACATTTCTGATTATAAATAAGACAGAAATACATAGTCTGTATAATAAAAAACTGATGATTCATTCATATTCAATATATAAGATTTTATAATTTTTCACATTTTTATGTGTTCCAAGTTGAAAAAAATGTTTTCCTTATAGCCTGGCTAGCCAACCAGGTGCGTCTCACCTGGAAGGCAAATAGGCAAAATAACAAGAGAATGGGATTGTTTCTGCATCTCATTGCAAACTTGTTTGTAGAATCTATGACTATTAAAAATCAGAAATAAAGAAGAGATTAGAAAAAAATTCCAACTTCACTGTTTACTTCTCAAAGTTCTTGGAAATCCTCTGTACATACTTGTATTTGTCCAATAACCTATGTCCTTCCCTTCGTTGACAATAACATTAGTTTCATTAATGCTCCATCTCTGGATTAAGAACTGGTTTTAGGGAGCTCCCTCAATAAACTACTTGTGAATATGTAACTTTCAGCCAACTTATACAACTTAGTAACACAATAAAGAAGTATTTTACTTCCATGAATAAAATACAATGGCAACTATAAAACGAACTGAAGCCTCCACTAAGTCAGAGGCTATGACAAGACACCAGATAATCAGAGAATGGATGGTTCAGGTGACTGGTAACCGAATATGGCTTTTTTCAAGCTGAAGCATTAAACTCGGCCTAGATCTAGGGCAACGGAAAGATGTCCCCTTCGGAAATATTGGCATCCAATTCCTCCCTGATACTATTACGAGCAGCATTATTGTTGGCACTCAGGCCAGGATAAAGATCAGAATGGCATTCCTTCTTGCATTTCATCACCCCTCAGTGCACTCTTGGGGTGGGGGACTGAGCTGAGAAAGGAGCAATGGTACTATTGTTTTGGGTTTGTGCTTTGGGTGTTTGTAATGCTGTTAACCAAGCCTGTTCCACACATTCAGCTGTTTAAAGAACTACAAATGATGAGGAAACTGTTCCCGGCTAAAGACTCATTTGAGACTAATTAACCAGGCTCAAAACAATAATAATAATAATCCCAGGCAAAGAAAAGGCAAAACTAAGAAGACAGTAAAAAGATCAGTGGTTGCCAGGATTGGGGGAGAGGGTTAGAGATAAACTAGTGGAGCTCAAAAGACTTCTTGAGAGCACAGAAACTATCCCATGTGATACTACAGCAGTAGATACCTGTCTGTTCATTTGTCCAAACCCCAAAAATGCATAACACAATGAACTAACATACACTATGAACTTCAAGTAATAGCGACATGTCAACGCAAGTTCATGGAATGGGACAAATGTACCACTCTGGTGCAGCATGATGACAATGGGAGAAGGGGGAGACAAGTAGAAAATCCCCATACCTTCTGCTCAGTTTTCCCGTAAGCCTAAAATTGCTCTAAAAAAATTAAGTCTTTTTAAAAAAAGAATGAAAAATCCAACACCATCAGTCCTGGAATTCTCCCACTTGTCTAGAATGGTTTACAAAAGAAAAAAAAATCAGTCAGAAAACACTCCCCAGAAGACATTTGTCAGCTTTTTTTGCCCCCTCCATCTCTTAGAAACCACTGCCAGAAAGACCCATCTCTTAACATTTACCAAGAAACAAATCTTAAGATGTCTACACAGCATTGCCAGGAAATACCCAAGGAAACTCCCCTCCGAGATTTCAGTCATCTCTCTCATGGCCCAGGGGGTGCTGACAATCTCATGATTTACTCATGCATTACAGCCTGAAATGCCCGCCTGTACTCATCCATCACTCACTCCAATTACAGAACAATCTTCTCTGGAATTTCTTAGGAAAAGTGAGCCCTCACTTTGACTTGATGATTACGCTAGGCATCTAAACAAAAGAATATGACCACAGACACAACTCAGACTCCTCCCTTAGACGTGTGTCTAAATGTGTTTAATAGCCAAGGCTCAGCAAGTGGCTAATGTCACACCCATCCTCACTTCTATTTAACCACATGAAATTTCTTTCCACAAAATATAGCTGAATTCAGAAGAGGGAAAAGGAGATGGGAAGTGTTTTGACTTTAGAAGTATGAGTCTTTCTATTGGGAGAGGATGACACTCATGATTTGTCTGGTCAGTAGTGCCTTTGGCTTGTCCTTAGATCTTCCTATACTTACCTTTAAAACCCTTCCTGGGGAACCTGTAAGGTTAAGTAAATATTCTGCCAAATGAATAAGAAATGTCGCCAAAAATTTGAAACACACCACAAAAGAACCGTGACCTCCCCACTTACCTGGGAAAGCATGTGGATTGGGTGACCCTCTCTTAAGGCACTTAGAACAGAGGATGTGCACGGTGTAGTGCAGTCCAGGCCATTCCTGAAGTAGGACATTCAGTTCTTCTACCAAGGGGGTAATGGCTTGCCACGCGGTCCATATATTTGGTAATGATGCATGGCTAGCAATGGACAGGGTGTCGGGCTGCAGGATCCCCTTAGCAGGTCTGTAACTCACCACTACAGGAACTTTCCCTCTATATGCAAAGATCTGAAATTTACCATCGGACCTGTGCACCACATGGCTGTTGATCTGAACACTGTAGCGTGCAAACAACCCAGGTGGAAAGGTAAAGGGAAAACTATATTCAATTTGTAACTGTTCAGCGACAAAGGACTGCCCTGCTAGGTTGGTCCCGTTAATCCAGGCTTCTGCATGGGGCACCTCATTCTGCACATAGCATGGAAACTTGTACCAAGCTGTGGACCCATTCAAAGGCTTGCCCTTGGGTTTATTGAGGCAGTAACAGAGTCCCATCTTCTCCAGCAGTTCCAACAGCAGCTGCAAGTCCTGCTGGGCCTGGATATGAGGCTTAAGCAGCAAACGAATGACATGAGCTGGCAGGAGCCCATGCAAGAGAAAGCCCTCCACATAATGATGGAGCTGGGTGGCCCGAAGCAGATCCTGGCCTGGGGCAGACAATCCTATGGCAGGGGAGCTTTCTCCCTCACCCACACCTTCTCCCTCTCCATTGGTCCCCAAGAGCAGTTTATGCAGCAGCAAGGAAGCATCCCTCTGGAAAAAGACATTGAGGATGTCGATGAGGCGGGTGAGGTTGTGGAAGACATGCTCCTTGAGGGCCGGGCTGTCCTCAAAGTACAGCAGCTTGCCGCTCTCATGCAAGTAAGAAAGGGCACTCTGCAGTCGGTCCTCAGTCAGACCCGCCTGCAGGCCCAGGCGCGCTGAGTCCCACCAGCTTAGCCAAAGTCGTTGTGCCTGAGGAGGCTGGAAATGCAGTTCCTCCAGCACCTGCCAGGATCGTGGCAGGACGCGATGTAAGTTGGGGAAGATTTCTCGGTGCTCAGCTACTGAGAGCAGCTTGTCCCGAAGGCGCTGCAATTGGCGAGGGTCCCTGCAGCTAACAGGCAGCACTGGGGAGAGGATCTGCAGCCGATGGTTGAGCAGGTATTGAAAATGGGCCTTGCGCCGTCGAAGGTTCTTATCTGAAACACCATAGTAGGCTGCATGGGGGCTGGCAGAGCGCAGCTCAAAGTCCCGAGCCAGAGCCTCGTCCACCACCTGGGCTAGGTGGCTCAGGCCCTCTGCATCATGCTTCTCCTGCAGGGCTATCTGGCGGTGAATGTCCAGACACTTCTCCTCCAGCTCCCGCTCCCCGCACAGGTCTGCATGTGTGCCCACGATGCACACCACAGCATGAGGCACCCGCGCCCCAACCCGATGCAAGAAAGAGCCCACAGTGATGGTAAAGCGGCGAGGCTCATAGGTGGCCAAATTGACCACCAGCACATACAGGGCCCCTGGGGAAAGAAAGAAGGGCTGGATCACCTCATAGCTTTCATCTCCAGCCAAGTCATATACGATGAATCGCAGACCCCGGGACGCATCTGCTGTCCAGCTGGTCACCTCAATGCCCTTGCTCCCAGGGGGAGAGGAAGGTGGGTAGCTCTTCTCCTTGTCCCCTCCTCCTTGGCTTCCCTCCATTCTTGACTCCGTGAGGCAGTGGCGGAGCAAGGTTTTTCCTGCAGCCTTATGACCCATCAGGAGCAGCTTGAGGCGGGGCTGCACTGCCGGCTGGGAATGAGCCAGCTCCTTCTGGTAGGCAGCGATGTAGGGGATCCCCTTCATGCAGACCTCATATGGGGGCTGGATCAGCGGGTTGTCCTTGATCTTCCACAGGCCCACTCGGGAGAGCTGGCCAAAGTTGTCAGGCAGCACAGCTATCTGGTTCCCTTGTAGCACCAGCTCCTCCAGGCCAGTCAACTCCACAATGGAGTCGGGCAGGTAGCGGATGCGGTTATTATCCAGCCACAAGGTGAGAAGCCGGCCAAGCCCGGAGATAAGAGATGGCACTGAGGTGAGCTGGTTGCGACTAAGGTAGAGCTCCTCCAGACCAGCCAGGGGCAGCAGCGCTGCAGGGAACTCCTCAAAGAGATTGGAAGAGAGGTTGAGCATTTTGAGCCGTTGCAGGCGGCTGAACTGGGCGGGCAGAGCCTGCAGCCCGTTGTTGTCCAGCATGAGGCTCTCCAAACTGCCCAACTCGCAGAAGCCGTTGGGCAACGTGCCAAGCTTGGCCCCACTCAGCCAAAGAATCTTGAGGGCACGCAGGGCACTGATATCCTCAGGTAGGCCTCGCAGCAGGTTACTGGACACGTCCAGCTCCTCCAGGGACGCCAGCTGCAGCAGCTGCCGGGGAAAGGCAGTGAGCTGATTGTGGTCCACGTCGAGGGTGCGCAGGCGGTAGAGGCAGGAGAGAGAGTCGGGCAGGTGCGCCAGCCGGTTGAAGCTGACATCCAGCTCCTCCAGGTGGCCAAGGGCACCCAGCTGGGCAGGCAGGGCGGGCAGCTGGTTGTGGCTGAGGTTGAGTTTTCTTAGCTCCCTTAGGGCGCTCACCACCTCCGCTCCTAGGGCGGTCAGCCGGTTGTGGCTCACGTCCAGCTCAGTGAGATGGTGGCCAAGTTCGGCCACCGCAGCGGGCAGCCGGGCGAAGCGGTTCCTGCGCAGGACCAGGACGCGCAAGCTGCCCAGAGCCGACCCCAGCCCCTCAGGCACCTCCTCCAGGCCGTTGTTCCCCAGGTTCAGCACCTCAATGTCCCCGATGTTGGCCGGCAGCACGAGCTGAGGGGCGTCGGGGGACTCTAGCGGGTCGGCTCCCGCCCCCGGGCAGCCCCCAGCTGCGCTGAGGGTGAGCTGGCGCAGGTTGCTCCGCAGCTTTCTGGCGCGCAGGGCGGCGTCCCGCCACAGCCTCACCGTCTTCAGGTTGCCACTGTCCTTCCCAGCCATGGCGGGGCCCCGGGCCGACACCCTCAAGCGGGCGCTGGAGCCCGCAGCTGCATGCCGCGCTGCGCCCGGGCCGGCGCCCGCCTCCCGGGCCCTCTCGCCCGCGCTCCTCCCAGGCCACCACCCCTGGGCGGCCGACGGCTGTGGGTCCTAGCGCAGCCAGCGGCCGGGCGCCCGCAGCTGGGGGGCGGCGGCCACGCGAGCAGCTCTGAGGGGCGCCGGGCGCGCGGCGCGGAGGGAGGCTGCGGCCGGCGCGGCGTGCCGCGCGCATTCTCCGCTCTCCCAGGCCATGGGTGCGCCGGGCAGCAGGGCGGCCGCCCGCCCCGCCGCGGAGGATGCCTGCTCCTCCTCCCGCTCCGCCCGCCTCGCGGCGTCTCGGTGCCCGGCTCCGGCCCCGCTACCCTCGCCGCCTCGGCCCCGCGGCCGGCAGCGTCGTTGCCTCCGCGAGCTGCGGGAGGAGGGCAGCGCTCGGCCCCGCGGCTGGCATGCTGCGGGCGCAGGCCGCGGGGGGTGAGGTGGGTGGCGGCGCCTCCTTGTCTCCGCTTCCCCGGGGCTCAGGCGAGAGCGCAAGCACCGCGTCCCCGGCGCTGGAGGGCGCGATCGGGAAGCCGCAGCGCCGCCCGGCGGAGCGGCCCTCACGTGACCGGCGGAGGCGCCGCGTGTTCCCGGCACCGCCCCTGGGGCGGGAGCGGCGGGCGAGCGGTGGGTGCTGGCCTGGGGGCGCCGGGCTGGGTGGCGGCCGGCGGCGTGAGCCGCGCCCAGCGAGGAGGTGCGCGGGGAGACTGGCCTTGCAGCTGATCAGGGGCTCCGGGGCTCCCTATGTTGGGTTAACTGAGGTCTAGCTCTTTGTTGGCTCTGTGTCTCTGAGGAATTTTTTTTCTTCCCTAATGTGTGCGATCCTCTCCTTCCCTTACTCTTTACCCGCTTCCCCTCCCACACACACCGTAATGGAACTGGCAAAATTCCGGGGTATGGGTGTTATTATAGGAGCTTAGAAAGAGAGAGTGGTTAAACAAAAGACGAAAGAAAGCAGGCAACCATTCATTCATTTGGTGAATATTTGAGGCCCGGTTTTGTGCCAGACCAACTACAACCTGGTTTTTGGCTCCCCTAGGGAAAGCTTTGTGCAGGCACCTCCCTGGCCTAAAGAGGGTAGTTAAGGTGAGGACAAGGCACGTTGTTTTTTCTGGGGTATCCTGTTTATCTTCGCAACAACCGCATGAAACAAGTACTACATCCTTAGTAGTTCGGTACCTGTTGCTCTGTGGGTTCAAGAAAATGACAGCTGTGTTAGACAAAATCCCCAGTGCGGTTCTCAGTGTTGAGGTTTATGAGTCTGCTGTGAGGAAGTTTCTTTGAGATCATAATCTATCCTAAGTAAATTATTTCTTCAGAATTTACCAATGCCTTGAAACCTGTCAAAACTCTAGGTAGCACCTGGATCATTGCTTCCCAATTTGTTAATCATGAATCAAATAGTTTTCAGGGATGCAGACCTGAATTTAATTGGTTAAATGTACCAATTAACATATTGCTGCTTTTCCCTATACATGCAGTCCTTTGGGGACTTTATTCAGTGGAGTTATTTGAGTACTTATATGTTTATCTCTCCAAAGAAAGCAACTGACCAGAAATCTGCCTCCTTGATGGCTTTATCAAGCCATGGGAATCGAATCCTGTCAGACTAGGTTGCTCCCTGGGCCAGCTGGGTCCCAGATCTCTGACACATCAGATGAAACATGGGTAATTTAACAGCCAGAGATTATCTCTGTTGACTCTAAAGGACTTCCTGGGAAATTAAATGTTGAAGGATCCTTTCTATTCTCCAGAGATGGCCAGAATTTTGCAAGACATGAGGGCTTTTTTTTTCTGCACAGAGGTAGAAAGAGGACCAAAGTAACTTCCTAATCTGCCAGCAAGGTGAGGAGTAGAACCAGATTTACTAACTCAGTACACTGAGTTAGTGCACTGACTGCTTGTTGTTCTTGAGCCAGACCCCAAATCCTCCACACTTCTGTTTTTAATATAGTGGAGCTATATTAAAGGACCTCCTTTTGCTGACGTGGCATGACTCAAAATAAGAAGAAACATGACTGCAACGTTGGGCTCAAACATAAAATAATCCTGTGCATGGCAGTGTTGCATAGTGTTTTGTTATGTTGTACATGGGGAGATATGAGTCGAACCTGACCGGACAGCACCCAACACCAACAACATTTGAACCTCAGCCTGGGGAAGGAGCCCAAACAAGGCATCAGCTCCCTGCTCCATTCTAAAAGGTGAAACTTAAATCCTAAAATGGTTTAGATTACATCTAAATAACACTTGCTAAACTGTTACCCTTTGGAAGCCATCAGAAAACTAGTATACTTCCATCTTAAATGTCTTTTGAATTTTATATTTTTCCTTTGTCATCAGATAACCAGTAATTTTCTCCATCTGATAAAGAGAACTGGACAGGACCAGAGGACACCCTGGGGCTGGGGCTTCCCAAGACTTCACGGCAGCCCCCAAACCTATTGTGAACAAATTTGCTAAAAAGAAATTATTCTTTCAGAGTCTCTCTATCTGCAAAGTGCTGATGATTTAGAAACTACTGCCAAGTTGGTATTTGTAAACTGATTTATGTTTTCGTGCTGCAGATAGAACCCAGGGTGTCACACATTCTAGGCATGCATTCTTCTAACTGACAAAGTTAGTATTGTAGGAAGCTTAGTAAGAAGCCTTGTTCAAGAGTTCTTTGGAGCCTGGCATGGTGATACATGGTTGTAACCCCAGCATTTGAGAAGCTGAGGCAGAAGGATCATAAGTTTGAGGTCAGCCTGGGCTACATACCAAGTTCCAGGCCAGCCTAACCTACAAGGTGTGATAAAAGCATAAGGCGGAAATTTAAATTAAAAAAATTATTACAGTAAAAGACACATTGCCATTAATCTCCCTCAAAATACTCCCCCAACTTCAAGCACACTTATCCCATCATTCTTGCCACTTTCTGAAGCAGTTGAGGCTGTCCTCTTTTATGAGTACCTTTAGTTTCACCCTCCATCATGACAATGCTCCATGTCCCACATCGCTTCTGGTACAGCCATTTCTGTCAAATAAAAACATGGTGTGTCCTCATCCACCTTATTCACCAGATCTGGCACCTGGTGACTTCCAGCTCTTCCTCAAAGTCAAAGTGACCATGAAAGGTAGATATTTTAACTCAATTCAGGACACCAAGGCAGCCACAACAGCACAACTAAAGACACTCACGAAAGAGGACTTCCAGCACTGCTTCAGAAAGTGGAAAGAACATAGGGGATAAGTGGGTCCGAAGCTGGGGGGACGGTGGTATTTTGAAGGGGATTAATAGCAAAATGTCTTTTATTGTAATACACTTTTTAAATTTAAATATTCACTGTGTCTTTTGATCACACCTCAAATAGTGAAAGCATGACTCAAAAAACCAAAGATGTAAGGAGTTCCTTGAAAGTCAGCTTACTAAAAACTAGAACATCAAATCAGGAGAACTCAATGATAAGATAAAATCCCAGGAAAAGAAATTATGTTCAGTATAGCTCTTAAACCCAGACAAGGACTCCTGCCCTGGGCACTCAACCTGGTCCTGCTGTAGCCACTATGCACCTCATCTGGTTAGGTTTCTGATGGGCCAAGGGGATGTAACCCCTACACCTTCTAGAACACACTAGATATGAAAGACCTTGAATTCCAGGTGCAAACAGCCACAACCCTGGTTGGGGAATGCTATAATTTGGATCTTCTTTTAAAGATATATAATCCTAACACTCATGTTAGTATCCTTTATCAATGAATTATAATTTTGTTGACCACAACTTAATCAAATCTTTATTTTAGCATGGCCCAATGTCCCAGTTTACACAAAACTGAGAGGTTTCCTATGATGGGAGATGTTCTATGCTTAAAACCAGAGCAATTCTAGGAAATACATTCAGTTAGTTCACTTACTTGATCTTTAGAACGGGCCCTACACCTTGCCTTTCTTTATCCTTCAGGTGTCCCGCAAATGCAGCCCTTTTACTTGCTTCAGATGTTGTTGACTTTCAAAATATTTCTGATCTCACTTTTTCAGCTGCTTTGTATCTTAGAAGATACTTGTGGGCTAGAAATTCCAACCAGCTTTGGATATGGAAACTACCTGTCTGGTCTTGAGAGGAAATTTGGCAATCCCTTAACCTGCAGTGCATGTGGAGACCCAAGGCTGAATTACAAGGCTTCGTGAGAAAATGAACTTGAACTCCCCCAAAGCCTGGAGATGTTGAGTATGTACTGCCTAGATCAGTGAAAGGACTTCTCACATTTCATAGTTTTAGATCTAGCCAATATTTTGCTTCCAATGAACAGACGCAATAATGTTCACTCTTATCTAACTAGCTAAAGGTAACAAAGAAAATCTCACCTCGGTGATTTTGATTAGGCCATGCTCTTCTTGGCTTGGCTTTACTGAAGTAGAGGAAATCAAGGAGAAAAATAGTAAAAGGATTGGACATCTCTTTGAAAGGTTTTTGTTTTGTTTTGTTTTGTTTTTTTGCTTGTTCCAAAGAAGATTAGAAATAAGCTTTAAAAGTTGATATCAACATGCCCATGCTTACTGTGGCATTATTCATAATAGGTAGGACAGGGAATCAACTGAAGTGTCTATCTGTGCATACATGGATAAACAAAATGTGGCATATACTCATAGAAGATTATTCAGCCATAAAGAAGAATGAAATCCTGTCCTTTACAGAAAAATGGATGGAGCCAGAGGACATTATGTTAAGTGAAATAAGCCAGACACAGAACATATTCTCCCTCATTTGCAGAAGTTAAAAAAAAAAAAAACCCTAAATGTAAAATAATAATTAGTAGAAGTTAGGAAGGGTCAGGAGGAGGAAGGTGGATAAAGGGAGGCTGGGACTTGATCAAATACATACTGTCTACATGTATGAAACTAGCATGGTGAATTTTGTTAATTTGTATAATTACTACATGGTAATCAATAATAATAAAAGAAAATAATTTTTTGTAGTACTGGGGGTCTGAACCCAGGGCCTCACACATATTTGGCAAGTGGTCTACCACCAAGCTCCAGCCCTACTCCCCCATTTTATAATTTTTTGTCTTGAGACAGGGTCTTGCTAAGTTATGCAGGCTGCCTCTGGCCTCCAACTTGCGATTTTCCTGCCTCTGCCTCCTCTGACATCTTTTGTTTGGGTTAAAAATGTTGTTTGAACGTGTCATCCTTCTGTCCCAAAATTTCACACACCTTTCTTTGATGCACCATCTGATTTGAATACAAGCCAGTTCTTCTCAGCTAATGGCTAAAAAGCCTCAGAGCTGTCCTACCTCCCAACAAAGAGCATAAAAAATATGTTCAAGATACTGACTCCTCCAGAGAGCAGAGGCAAATTGTACCAATATGTCTGTTGTTTTTTCTTTCCTTTCATCTACAGAAAACAAATTTATATTGGAATGGGCAGCATTAAATTTAACATTGGTTCTCTTTGCATTTCCAGGTCAAGTGGGAACATATAGGTTCCCCACTGAAGAAAATAAACTGCAATGTATTTTTAGCAGCTGTTGGAAGTACTTTCAGCTGACGCCCTTCTACAGGAGCCACTTTATTCTGCTAAAGGCCAAAGGATTTGCAGCAATGTCACCTGGAATTCCAGAACTTTCCCTGGGGCGATATAAGTGTGCCTTCACCCCACCTACTCCACTGCCTACCCTTCTCAGCCTCAATCCTAGAGAAAACATTCTCTTTCTGAGAAAAAGACAGAAAATCAGTCCAGTGAAAGACAAATGGAAAACATCTGTGAAGTAGTTATGACAAGTGACTCTAACTTTAGCATACTTGGCACTTGGAAAGGAAGCGCGTTCAGGAGGAGGGAATAAAGAGAAGGGGCTATGGAGGGGATGCCTCCCCACTTTTGTTTCTAATGTTGGAGGTAAGCCAGGGACAGGGTCTGCTCCCTAGTGGGGCTTCGTGAAAGGTGGTGCAAGGCAGAGGGAAGCGATCCCACCCCAGGCTCCACCGCCCTGCACTGGTATGGTGAGAGATGCTCAGGAGGTTCTAGTTTCCAATGGCTCCCTTCAAGGGTGGTGTGTGCACTGCCTGAGCTCTGCTGCCCTGGTGGTAGAGTTTTAAAGTGATTAGTCTGAATTTGTATGAGATTTCATGACAGTGAAACAAATGGTCTAAGATCTTGCTTCTGTCTGCACAGAAAAACCAAACTTACTTAACTCCTAGCTTTTAAAGAAATGGCACAGGGATATTAAATCCTCCCCCCTTTGAACATGTCATTCTAATTTTTTAAAAACGTCTACAGTGGCATTGTTGTTGTTGTTTTTAGGTGCCATCAAGTTGGTATCCGACTCATAGCGACCCTCACAGGGTTTTCAATGGCTGACTGTTTTGGGATTGCCTTGGGAGTGGATTGCCAGGTCCTTCTCCCATTTTTGCAGTGCTGGGAATTGAACTTGGGACCTCACAAACTGCAGTGCAGCGCTCTACCAACTGAGCTAAATCCCAGTCCCACAGTGTCATTATATAACACACTATAAAGCATCGTCCTCCCAAAGAAGTGAAATTTTGTTTATTATTATTATCATAAAGCTGTGTCAGTGTGTTGCTGTAACAGATACCTGACATGGTCAGCTTGTAAAGTGAAAAGGGATTCTTTCGGCTCACAATTTTGAAGGGTTCAGTCCATCACAGATTGGCTGGTAGTTTGAGGCCTGTGGTGGTGTACTACGGTGGGAGCCCACCACAGAACAAACTACCTCCTGGCCAGGAAACAAAAAGAGAGCAATAGCAAAGGGCTGGAGTACAACAGCATGCCTCCAGTGACCTAAGATCCTCCCCTATGCCCCAGGCCCTCTTAGAGGCTCCACCACCTTCCAATAGCACCACGCTGAGGACTAAGGGTTAACACGTGGGCCTTTGGGGTACAGGATGGGCCCAAATTACAGTGAAAGGCATGTATTTATTAAAAGACAAAGATGGCAAATTTACCACTTATGATCTTCCTGGTACTACTTTTGTAGTGAAAAGAGTTTCTATTTATTCTTCTGTAAAACAGAACAAAAACCCTAATTCCCTATCTACTCTCCAATTCACTCCATGAAATGATGAGATCTCTTCAAATGCCATGGCTATGGTGTGTCATAATGTAGGCATCATAGTTGATCACTTTTTATTAACCCAACAAGTATTTTGGAAGGTCCTAAGGTGCCAGAATGCAAGATAATTTCAGAAGACTTTTATCTTCATTCCCTTCATTGAGGTATAAAAATAATACATTTGTCTGCTATTGGTTAAGACAGTCTTCAAAAGCTATGGTCTTGTAAGTTAAAGAGACAGTCATTTCAACAATTTGGGAGGCTGAAGCAGGAAGATCTCAAATTCAAGGCTAGATGCAGTATGTGCAACTTAATGAGACCCTGTCTCAAAATAAAAAATGGAAAAGGGGCTTAGGGTGCAGCTCAATAGTATAGCACTTGGTTAGCATATGCAAAGCACTGGTTCAACCTCTCAGAACTGAAAAGGAAAGAAAAAGAAAGAAAGAAAGAAAGAAAGAAAGAGGGAGGGAGGGAGAGAAACTATCTGCAAGGTACGGTAGTACAACTACTTGGGAGACTATAGTAGGAGAATTGCAACTTCAAGACATTCCTGGACTACACAGTGAGTTCCAGGCCAGTCTGGACAACTTAGTGAGACCTTGTCTCAAAATAAGAATTTTAAAAAGAATAGGAGATTTAGCTCAGTGGTAGAGTACTTGCCTAGCACAAAGCTGTGGGTCAATTTCCAGAATCACATTAAAATAAAAGAAAAAAGGAAAAAAGAGAAAGAAAAAGAAAGAGATCGTCCACTTCAGAATTTTCAGAGTACATTTGACAGAGGTCTAGATAAAGTAACTGGAAGAAATCTCAGCTTGGATCCTTTGTTTCTGAACCATGGTGGCTATTCAGGTGTCAAAGAACAATTTGAGGAAGGGTTTCCTTTCTCTAAAAGGGAATATCATTGTATCTTCTTGGTGGTTCTTAAATGCAATTTATTGACATTTAATTTACATTTACAAAACTATACTGGGAATATTAAGTTTAGGTATTAGGGATTTGTATTTTCTAATGTGAAACATTAAATTACATTTCCTTAGGCTTATTTTAATAAGTTTTGTAAAGCAGGGTTAGCATCATGTACAAATTAAATGAAAATATGCTCCAAGGTTAACAGGAAAAAATTATAGGAACCTTATCTCAGAAGTTTAAGTCACATAGTACATTGATGTAGTCACATATGCCCACTGCTTGTCATTATTGTGTCAGAGGCTGTATCTCTGTAGAGCAACTGCATTAAAGATTTTCTCTCAAATTTTAGTATTCATTTTCTTGCAGATGATAATCATAAAGTGGACAATTTCAGTTTATTTCCGAATCTCCTGGTACATAACATTAAATCTGACAGAGATTATAGGATGTGCTTTTAAAAACAACGTTGGCATGATGTACAATTCTGATATGTGTGTAAATTCACAGTGGTTCTTTTAACCATTTCTGGCTGCCCAGCAGTCATTTATCCCATGTGGCTCCACCCCCCTAACCTTCAGTTAATGAGATTTGAGGTAGGCATTTGATTAAAACTGAACCAAAGTTCCTCTTCTAGACATTTGGACTTGAGAATGGGAGAAGGGAATTCAGGCTTTCTGTGGGTCTACACAATAAATTTGGAGCTATGTGCAGCCATCTCCACACTAGTGAAGACCCTCAGGAGCAGAGGAAAATCACACCATTGAGAAAGAAAATCAAGCCAGGTGCTGTGGCGCATACCTGGGATCCCATTGACTCTGGAGATGGAGACAGAAAGATCATGAGTTCGAGCCTAGAGGCAGCCTGTGCAATTTAGTGAGACCCCGTCTAAGAATAAAAAAGGGGCTAGGGATGCAGCTCAGTGGTAGAGCACTTGCAAAGCACACACCTGGTGCCCAAGTTCAACCCCTCAGTACTGAAAAAAAAAATCAGAAAGCTAGTTCACCAGGAGGAAAAACAAAAGGCTGATGTGAAATGATAAAGGATAGGAAAGGCAGAGCATTATTATTGGATTTCCAACAACATTTTGATTTCCTGGTTGGTTTTTTTTTGTGTGTGTGTGTGTGTGTGTGTGTGTGTGTGTGTGTGTGTGTGTGTGTGTGTTTTCTAGCTATATTCTGTGCCCAAAAGAATTATAACATAATTATAATTGCTCTTGAATTGGTCTCTGTCCTTTGAAGCTAAAAGCCTCTTAACATGGAAATTTTTATCTGGAAGTGAATCCTCAAGTTACAGTCCATCAAAGAAAGTGGTTATGCCAAAGCAGGTGGGGTGAGGAGATAGTCCTCCAGCCAAGAATCTGTGTGTTAGAGTTTGCTCAGTTCTGGCACTTTTTCAAGAAGTGCTTCAGGAACAAGAAGGAGAGAGACATCAGGCCAAAGTTGTCTCGTCAACACCAGTCAGAGGAAAATAGAGTAAGAATACAATTATGTGCAAAAAGCCTTTCTGATCATAGCCAGCCATCTAAGATTGATTAAGTCTAAAAACCACCTAAAAGGAAACTAATTATGTTTCTTAGTAGCAACCCGATTGTGCTTTATACCATTTTTGAAACTAAAGTTGGAGATATTAAGAAAATATACAGTCTTGGCAATTAGAATTGGAATACATAAGAGAAACCAGAGAAGGTGAAGATTTCAACTCCAAAACTTCAACTCTAACTCCCCAAACCCTCCACATGTACCCTCTCACATGCATTCTATTTATGCCACAAACATGATTGAACCCTGTCTCCTTGTAGAGCAATTGAGCTCAAATCAACTTACATGATTTTTCATGATATGTTGTTGTTGTTGTCCGGTGCCATCAAGTCAGTATCTGACTCATAGTGGTCCTATGAACAACAGCAGACACACTATTGTCAGTGCTTCTCTACTATTCATAGGGTTTTCAATGGCAGATTGATTTTTGGGAGTGGGTTGCAAGGTCCTTCTCCCAAGCCCACAATATCTGGTATTCCCAGGTGGTCTCCCATTCAAGTACTAACCAGGTCCCACCCTGCTTCGCTTCTGAGATCTGACAGGATTGGGTGCCACAGTGCTACCACTGCAAGCTTTCCTGATATAGAAGTGGGAAAATGTGTCATCATAAGGTAAAGAAAATGCTAGGGAAAATATTTTCAATAGATATGACATAAAGTTTATGTTCAAAATATACAAGCCATTTCTACAAACCAATTTGTGAAAGATAAAACCTATAATAGAAAAATAGGCAGTTTATGTTGGAAAAATGCAGATACTTAATATATATATATATGAAAAAATTTAATCTCAGGATTAATCAAAGTGATGGATATAAAAATCAGATATTATATTAATACATTTCCTGTTACTATAATGAAATACTCAAGACTGGGTATTTTATAAAGAGAAAAGGTTTATTTAGCTCATAGTTCTGGAGGTCAAGGGGATGGCACTGGCATTGGCTCTACTCTGGTGAGGAACTTGTGGTGGATGGCATCACAGTCATGGAAGTACATGCAAGTGGGAGAGATCACATAGTAAGACAGGAAGCCAGAAGAGCTGGGGCATGGCTAGCCTTGCTCTTTTATAACCACCTCTCATCAGAACTAATTCAGTCTCACAAGAATTACCCTAATCTCATCCAAGGGCAGTGCCTCAGACAGACCTATTGACCTCTCACTATGCTCAACCTCCTAAAGGTCTACCCCTCTTCACATGGCCATAGTGAGAACCAAGCTTTCAACACATGAGCTAAGATAAACAAACTCAACAATATTTAAACCCTAGTGGACGCTCTATTTATTCTATCAAACTGGCATAGATTTTTAAGCATCCAATATTAGTAGGAGAATAGGGAAAGGGGTACATTCAATATTCCAAGTAGAAGTGCAAATTAGTACAACTTAATGTAGAGCATTTAATAATATACAGAAAAAAAAAATAGTTCTTCTCCTGGGAGTTGTTCTGAAGAATAAAGACATATCCAAAGATCTACACACAAGGATATTCAGAGGGGAAAATTGAAAACACTCTGTATTTCCAACCATAGAGTAGCAAGTAAATGTTGGCATGAGTACATGATGGATTCCATGCACACATTCACAATTATTTTCCAGGGGCTTGGAGTATAGATTAGTGGTAGAGCATGTGCTTAGCATAAACAAGACACTAGATTCTATTCCTGACATCACATTAAAAATTAAAATGTTTTCCAAAGCAATTAATCACTTTAAAAATATCTGTACTCTACCATTTGTTAAAAATATCACGATATAGTTCTTCATATAAAGCATGATCCTACTTTGACTTAAAATGGATACATACATAATTGTGTGTGTATAAGTGTACATCTATAGAACAAAAGCCTGAAAATGTATGCATCAAATTGTCAGTAGTTGTTATTTCTGCTTTCTGGAATTATAGAAATTTCATTTTCATTCTTTTGTATTTTTCAAATTTTCTATATCTGGTTATTTATCATTAGAAGAGATTATATATCAAAAGAAATGCATGGGAAAATATACACATATTTTTGTTTAAGCAATTACAAAAAGTGGTTGTTACATTTCATGCTATATTTCTATATTTCAATTTGTAATTTCTATATTACCTTAAATGTAATGCTATATTTCTATATTTCAATTTGTTTGAGAGCAAATACGTTCACTAGGAAATCCCCCCTCTTTCCTGGAATCTAAACTTCCTCTTTGACCTTAACACAACCCTTATCCAACATGTGCCGTTTCTCCAAGTTAATTGCATGCGACTCATAAAATTGGGGATTTTTAAATACACTTCAACAATGTCAGGAATCCGGTTGCTTAGTATTACAATACAAAACATTTCCAGAACTCTAGCTTCTAACTGAAAGAAAAAAAAATTGAAGTGGATAAAGTTCTGTAAATGCTGCTTTTGGTTACCTTTAATCCTTCCAGAGACTCTTCTGTCCCACCCCTGCTTTTTAGACATCATATTTCTGCACTACGTCCTCCTTAGTCTGCAGAGATGTTCCTTGAAGGAGTGGACAAATGCCCAAGGGGTTAAAGTTAAAAGCAAGTAGACCGAGAGCCCCAGAGGAGCATTTAGCATGAGAGTAAAGGTTCTGAGCTAATAACTCATAATGTTGCTCCACTTTGCCTTCACCTGGTGTTCTAGTGGAAGACAATGCTTATGGTCTTATCCAAGGATTAATACGATTGCTACCAGAAGACCCTATGTGTGAGAATGTGAGGCAATATCTGAGACCGGACCGCAAGACACATTTAGGTTAAGGGGAGCTCTCATATCAATCCCCCTAATTTGGGTGAACTCTGTTTAGAAGTGTCATTACCAAGTGATCATAAAAATCACTTTGCAGCCTGGTGTGGTGGTGCATGCCTGTAATCCCAGGGTTTGAGAGGCTTGAGACAGAAGAATCACAAGTTTGAGGTCAAAGGCAGCCTGTGTAACTTAGTGAGTGAGACCCTGTCTCAAATAAAATAATTTTTTTTAAAAAGTGGACTGGGAGTTAGAACACTTGCAAAGTATGTGTGAGGCCCTGGGTTCAAACCTCAAGTACTAGGGGAAAAAATCACTAGACTGAACTATCTACTCTGCCTCACTCTGTGCCTGTGGGCAAGTCATATAACCACCATAACTCCCAGTTCCTTCCACCATAAAAGAAAGGAATTAAAACACAACAGCTTCTTCTTTTAAGGTCAATTAATTTTTTAAAATTGACATGTAAAATTGTATGTGTTTATCACGTACAACATGATGTTTTGAAGTATATACATAATGGAATGGTTGCAGCTAGCTGATTAACAGTCATGTTACTTCTCATGGATATAATTTTTAAGGGGAGAAAAGTTAACATCAACTCTTAGCATTTCTAGAGAATGAAGTATATTGTCATTAACTATAGTGCCATGCTATGCAAATAAATCTCTGGAACTGTTTCCTCCTTGTTCCTGTTGTTAGGTGCCATCGAGTCAGATTCGACTCATAGCAACCCTACGTATGGCAGAATGAAACACTCCTAACACTGTCATGCCTGGCACTATCTCAGTGCGTCTCTGCTGCTCATAGGGTTTTCAGTGGCTAATTGTTTCAGGAGTGGGTTGCCAGGTCCTTCTGCCATTTTTGTGGTGCTGGGCCTCGGATCTGGGGACTTGGAGGGTGCAGAGCTGTGCTCTATGCCAACTGAGCTAAACTCCAGCCTGGCTTCTTCCTATCTAACTATAAATGTACATCATTTGACCAACATCTCCTGACATCAGATTCTTAATTTGGAGTCTGGAAATAGGCATCAGAAGGTCCATGTACAGATCAAATTATGGCAGGATGGTATGTATTTTTTCATCAAGTTCTCAATTCATGAACCTAAGAGGGATTGTTGTTGTTACAGCCCACCAAATTATACAACCTTGAAATTTCATTTAACATTAACATTCCATGGTTCTCCATTCATGCATATTTTAGACATCATTTTTACTTGATTTGTTGTTGTTGTTGTTGTTGTTACGTGCCGTGGAGTTGGTATCCGACTCAGTGACCCTACATACAACAGGGGAAACACTATTTTCAGTGCTTCTCTGCTGTTCATAGGGTTTTCAATGGCAGATTGATTATTGGGAGCCGGTTGCCAGATCCTTCTCCCAAGCCTGCAGTATCTGGTGTTCCCAGGCGGTCTCCCATCCATGTACTAACCAGGCCCAACCCTGCTTAGCTTCCGAGATCTGACGGGATCGAATGCCACAAGGCTACAGCTGCAGGCCTTTTACTTGATAAGAAAACTTTATTTTATACTATGTTTAAGTTTACTCAGACTTCAAATTGCTGCAGTTAGACTCCAATATGAAGTGAAAATTATGTTTCCTTTTTCAATTATATGAGATTTGGCTGCAAAAGTGACAAATATATATATATGTATATATATATGTGAATATATGGGCTGGGATTTAGCTCAGTTGATAGAGAGCTGCGCTACAGTCTCTGAGGTCCCAAGTTCAATTCCCAGCACCGCAAATGGGAGAAGGGCCTGGCAATCCACTCCCAAGGCAATCCTGAAACAGTCAGCCATTGAAAACCTTATGAGGGTCACTATGAGTTGGATACCGACTCAATGGCACCTAACAACAATAACAACAACAACATATGTGAATATATATATACACATATACATATGCATGCATACACAAGATCCACAAAATACAGAAAATTTATTAAAATATATGTCATATCAATCAAGGAAATTTGCAATTATATGAAAGTAGACATAATTTGTTAATTTTGTTGACCTAATTAAAATATTTTAAATTAATATGTTAAAGATGATTATATTTAGTGTTATCAGTGTATGATTCTGATGCTGAACTTGTAGTTGTTGTTAGGTGCTGTTGAGTCAGTGTCCAACTCATAGTGATCCTACGCACAACAGGCAAAACGGTATTGTTAATGCTTCTCTGATATTCCTAGGGTTTCAATGGCTGATTGTTGTGAGGGAGTGGGTTGCTGGGTCCTTCTCCCAAGCCTATAGCACCTGGTATTCCCAGGTGGCCTCCCATCCAAGTAGTAACCAGGCCTGACCCTGCTTAGCTTCCAAGATCTGATGGGATTAGACACCACCGTGGTACAGCTGCAGGCTGTTGCTGACCTAAGTGGTATAATATTCTAAAGCATAGATTGAGAAGAAGTGGGTAAAAGTCATAGAACTGTAATTCTAAGATTCCTAAACTGGTCAACCCATAACTAATATAACTGTAATGAATTCAGAATCTTGAGAATCCCAGCACCTTCTTGGCATCAATAATGCAAAATATCCATATCCATCTCTCTGACATCTACCTATTCTTCCAAGAGATAACATGAGAAGTGATTTAATGAGGACGCAGGTACATGGCACCATGTTTCTTTAGAAGCTGACTTCAGATAGATTGGGAAATTCTATCTGGGAGTGAACAGTCAAGCAGTGTCTTTGCCAGGGGCACTGAATCAATGTGCCAGTTCACATCCCTCGTTTCTGGCCAGCCTTGCCGAGCCCATCTCTCTGGCTGTGGATGTACTGCAAGGCTGTGCAACAGAGACACCACACCCACAAAACAAACAATAGCCCAGCCCTGCAACTGTAGAGAGCAGTTTGTCTTTATTTTACAAGTGTTTGATCTTGGGTGGTTGGAGCTCCTATGAACATCCAAAAGGGTTAAATTCAGTCACTCAGACCTGAGATTCCTCATCTCTTTGACTTTTTGAAAAGTATCAGTGTGTGTTTTATGTGTAGCTTTGCTTCCAAAGAATTCAGTGAATTAGAAATAAAGAACGGAATCAAACAATTAAAATTAAAAATGAGCCAGTGGAATAAATGTGTTGTAGGAATATTGTCATCCATATAAAAGAAGGAAATTCTGAAACATTATGCAACATGGATGGGCTTTGAAAACTTTAAACTAAGTGAAATGAACCAATCACAAAAGAACAAATACTTGTATGATTCCACTTAGGTGAGGTTCCTAGAGTTGACAGATTCAGGGAGACAGAGAATAGAATGGTGATTGCTATATTACCAGGAAGCCAGGTAGAAATGGGAAGTTAGTGCTTAGTGGGTACAGAGTTTCTGTTTGAGAGGACAAAAAGGTTCCAGAGACAGATGATGGTGATGATTGCACAACAATGTGAATGCACTTAATGCCCCTGATCTCTACATCTCTACATTTAAAAATGGTGAAAATTGTGAATTTTATGATACATACATACATACATATATATATACATATATACATACACACACATATATATATATTTAAAGCTCACTGAATTATAAAAAGAAAAAAAAAGAATTATGACAAAATGAAGGAAATTTGAACACTA
Organism: Pedetes capensis; assembly: GCA_007922755.1. Classification (NCBI taxonomy): domain Eukaryota; kingdom Metazoa; phylum Chordata; class Mammalia; order Rodentia; family Pedetidae; genus Pedetes; species Pedetes capensis. The sequence goes on along the minus strand of VMDO01000396.1, from coordinate 26,394 downwards.
GATATGCAGTGATATAAGGAAAATATTTTGTAAAGGTTTTTCCTTTTACTGTTGGGGTTTAGTTCCGTTGGTAGAGTGCTGCTCTGTGCTTTTTGAGGCCCTGGGTTTGATCTCCAGCATTGCAAAATTGGGAGATGGATGCGGCAGTCCACTTCCAAAACAATCCCAAAACAATCAACTTCCAAAAACTCTTATGAATAGCAGAGAAGCACTGACATAAGGCTGGGCATGGCACAGGGTCCAGGAGTGTCTCATCTGTTGTACATAGGGTTGCTATGAGTCACACTCAGCCTGGAGGTACCTAACAACAATGAAATATTTTCAGATGAAGTGATGTCTCTCATGTGCTTTATGATAACTTGGTAAGGAATAATAGGGGATAATCATGAGTGATTAAATATAAAAAGAGAAAATAAGAATATTTAGTCTTAAGTAAATGTCTCCTCACAGTCATTTGGCTATGTATTGTGCTTAGGAATTATTTATAAGTGCATGCTATTCCCAAACTTAAAAGCCTTGCAAATAAGAAGTTTGTTGTAGCACCAGGTGACTCAGTTACTGTAAATGCTCTTTGAAACATTGGTTCCTTCTGGGGTCTGGTGGCACAAGCTGTAATCTCAACACTGAGGAGGCTAAGGGAGGGGGACCTTAAGTTCCAAGCCAGCCTGAGCTACATAACCAAATCCTGTCCCCAAAGAAAAAAATAATATTGTATTCCTCAATATGTATGAAGTAGGTCACAGTAAGTTACTGTCTCAGCAATATATGGTCTATAGGTACTTTACTAGTTAGTAGTTTTGTTAATGTTTAGCCTCATTTAGTTAAAAAAATAAATCATACTACCTCAAATCTATCACAAACTTGGGTGAAATCCTTTGAGTAGTACTGGTAAAAGATTTTCTCAAAGTCTAAGTTTACTTTTGATTCTTTGAATGATACTAGAAATAATACTGAAGCTGTGGTTTAGCTCAGTTGGTAGAGTGCTTGCTCTGTACTCTCTAAGGACCTGGGTTCCATCCCCAGCACTGTAAAAATGGGAAAAGGATGTGGCAGTCTGCTCCAAAAACAATCCCAAGGATTCAGTCATTGAAAACCCTGTGAGAGTCACCATGAATCAGACCAAACTCAACAATACCTAACAACAACAATGAAATAATATGACTCTAAAATTCAGTGTGCCAGAGGATCACACCATCCTATTTCTCATGAGAAATTGTCTTTAAATAGGAACAATGCTTCTCAATACTAAATTTTGGAATCCTCTGGAAGCTTTGCAAATAGTGATTTCTGGATCCTATCTCCAGAAATGCTGACTTATTTGATCTGGGATGTGGGAAGCCTTTATAGTGCAGCCATGATGGAGGTTAGCATAGGAGGTTAGCATAGAAGAAGCTCAGGTCATGGGTCTCCAAACCCAAGACCTAGGAATGGAGTCTAAGAAGGAGGTAAAGCCACAGGACTATTGGTAAAGTGGTTACAGATTTCGCTGCAATTCTATATATTTCCAACGATTTCAATGTTATTTTCATGGTATCTACAGTATTCCTCACTATAACGTTATTTTTCAGAAAGATCCAGTTCTCACAAGCTAGGATTTAAGTTAAATTGGACTAACGTGGAAAGGGTATCAAGGTAACATCACCTGGAATAAAGCATGTGACAAACTCCTCAAAGTATAACAAACCATAAAAATATGAGCTACAATAATTAATCAAAACTTCTACATGATGCAAGAGCCATAATGGACAAAAGTGGTTATGTATATGACATAAACGGCCTCAAAAATAAATCTTAATAGCCAGGCACCATGGCATAGGCCTCTAATCCCAGCAACTTGGGAGGCTGACACATAAGGATCATGAATTTTATATATATATAAAACACACATGAAAGATATCTTCATTTCTTTCAGAGGTGTTATGATCTCATCATCAACCACTCCTGCTTGCTGGAAAATGGATGTAGGTTTTCATACCTGAATGTTCTATCCTTTCTGATACCTATAGTTCAAAGTAAAACAGAACCCTGTTGCAACATACCGGTTATTCATTTAACAGTGCACATCTCTCTATATGAAGGTTGCACCATATATGGTTTTGTTTTCTAGTAAGTTCTCACACCTTGTATGTATTTAGTTTGCTTGCTTGTTTGCTTGCTTAACTGTGAATTGTAACAAGGGTAACACAGAAAATGAGACACAAGTAAAGAATTATTGAAAAAAGGAAAAAAACCAGGAATTCAGCTCCATAAGAGCTAGTACTAGAAACTGCCTCTCCCAGTGAGTGGTTCAGCCCTTGCATCTTGGTGAGTGTGTTCCAGACCCCTCCCTCCTGTCACTGGCTCTAGGTCTCTGTTCTTGTCATTTGATTACTTAAGCCCTTTTATAGAGTCATTTCCCCCTGCTTTGCTCCAGGCTGTGGAGCTTGCATTCGGGTAGATTCTCAGAGGCAACAGGCTGGTGTCATCATTCAGCACCCCTGTTTCAACACTCCCTGAATGCCTCCTGTTTAGTCTAGCTCATTGGGTGTTGCCCATAAAAACAGTTTGGCTTTTGTAATCACCATTAGAGCAGAGTGTGTGACTAATCAGTCAGTTTGCCTAGTCTCTGTTATCTTCACCAAAGTGAGTCAGTTTCAACTTGGGCCTTGTGCTCCTATGTCACTCCCTCCTCTCTGATGTTCAAGTCTGTATTTGTCCAGACTCTAGACTTTCTAAAAAGTCTGTTTGTTTTCTTCCTACAAATATGTACTATATGCCTTCTCAAGAGTAGAACTCACTCCACAGGAATTTGGGAAACTTTTAATAATGCTGGCTGACTGTGCAGAATGCCCGGGGCAAAGGAGATATTTGTTGTCTCCATTGGGGTACTTATGCCAATAATACAGTCACTTCAGGTTATCACACATGCACTGAGTATTTACAATGTGCCAGGTACTTTTCATATGTCAATCTTTTAAAAATAAAGTTTCTTTTAGAGCAGTTTTAGATTTACAGAAAAATGATGAAGACAGGACAGAGAATTCTCATATATCCCACATGCAATTTCCCCTATTTTTAGCATCATACTTCAGTATAGTGCCTATGTTACAATTAATGTAATGACATAATAATATATCAATATCAAAGTATATGATTAACATCCATACTTTTTTCATGTTTCCCTGGTTCTTACCTATTGTCCTTTTTCTGTTTCAGGATCCCATCTCAGATATAACATTAGATTAAGTCATCATGTTTCCTTAGGCTAGACAGATTCTCAGAATTTCTTTTTGATGACTGACAGTTTTGAAGAGAAAGGATCAGGTATTTTGTAGGATAACCTTCAGCAAGATTTGTCTATTGCTTTTCTCATTAGACTATGGCTAAGTATTCCTGAGAGGAAGACCCCAGAGGTAGAGTGCCATTGTTATCACATCATACCAAGGGCACTTACTATCAGCATGACTTATCACTATTGAGGTTACCTTTCATCACCTGGCCAAGGTACTGCTTGTCAGGTTTCTCTGTTATGAAGTTACTGGCTCCCACCCTTTCCATTCTTCACTCGTAGAAGGAAGTGACGACACAACACATACTTAAGGAGTAGGGAGTTACGGCATCCCTCCTGGAGGTAGGATATTTATATAAATCATTTGAAGTTCTTATATATTTAGTCATTTATCTCTATCAGTATGACCTCAAAGATATTTTACAGTTTGGGTTATAATCCAACAATTCTTTATTTATTTTCTTGTTCAAAGTTTCCATCTTTGGCTCCTAGGAGCTCTTTCATCTGGCTTCTTTGTCCCCTCCACAGCTCCTTCATAGTGGTTTGTGTGAGAGGGCACTGCAGGGGTGCACATCCTTAATTTCTGATTCTACAAGATCCTGCAGGTTCTTTTTGCAGGTTTCCTGCTGTAGTCCTAGAATCAGCCATTTCTCCAAAGACCTAGTGTTCTTTTTATTGGAGAATGGTGTTGGAAATAAAGATCTAGACACAACCAACCCCAAGAATGGTTGTTGTTACTAACTGTTCTTGCCCCTCAGCTGAAAGAGAAAGGAAATATAAGGGTGTTCACACACACACACACACACACACACACACACACACACACACACACACAGTCTTTGGTATCTATATTAAGCTAAACACACATTCATAGTGATGTCTTCAATCCTTGCATTCCTATCCTGATCATTCTAGCCTCCTTCTCTTGTTCCTACAGTAAGAAACTTGGCTTCCACCAGCCACAATCCACCATCCATTTGGGTATTTGTTCAATTCCAGTATACATGTTAGCAGCTTCAGAATTGTTGGTAACACATGAGAAGGAACTTTATCAATTGGAGTAATTTGCCAGAATGTCTGGAAGACATTATTCTAGATGTCCACGGGCCTGGTATCATTTGACAATTCTGTTACTGAGGAAGAAGGAGAGATAAGATGACAGTCAGTGGTCTCCACATGGAATGCACTGGAGTGGCCAGTCTGGGAAGAGAAAGGTATGGTTTTATTTTAAATTTTTGTTCAATTTTTATGAAAAAGTCAGTTTCTTCTCACTGAAACTGCAACCTGTTGCAACAACAGGCATTTTCTTCCCTTCTCACTGCACTACTCAGCCATCAGCCACCCCTAACAGAAGGAAGGGAGAAAACCTTTATGAGTCCCTCAGGAGCTGTGAAATGAGAGGGCAGAAAAAGGTGGTAGTTGGCTGGAAGTGTAAGCAAACAGGCTGACTGGCCTAAGACATCAGTACAGCAAGGGGAGAACCACAGGAGATAGGTGGACTTTTTTTACAGCTGACCCTTCATGAGACCCAATCTACCTTGTCAACTACTCCATGCCCCTTTACTGATCTACTATCAAATCAATTGTCAGTGTGTTATTTTCATCCAGTGCCAGTTGGTAGTTCTGAAAATAAACCCAAACCCACTTTCCAAATCCAATATCCAGAAATTGTTATGCCCTCATATGGATAAGAACATGAAACTCAACATAAGGAAATCCCAAATTTTCCCTCACATGAGATTGAGAGTTTAAATACTCTTTTTTTTTCCCCTGTCCCTAAGGGGTTGAGCCCAGGGCTTCACACATACTTTGCAAGTGCTCTGCCACTGGGCTGTACCCCCAGCCCATTTTTAATTTTTTATCTTGAGTCAGAGTCTTGATAAGTTACACAGGCTGCCTCTGGCCTTGACCTCATGATCCTGCCACCTCTGCCTCCTGAGTTGTTGGAATTATAGGTGTGCACCACTATGCCCAGCTGAGACTTTAAGATTCTTGAAAGAAGAAGAGGGCATGGTGAAAGGAAAGGAGGCTTTGAAGCCCCCTTGCCTGGATTTTAATCCCGGCTCTGCCATTTAACAGCTGCGCAAACTTGGGCAAATTATTTGCTGTTGTTTCTATTAAGTTGATACTAAATCATTAAGTATAATTTATTTAAATAATATTTAAATGGTATACTTTATTAATATTAGAAATGATAGAAGGAAAAAACCCATAGAATTTCATAGCACCAAGTGTGAACCTTGATGTATGCAAATTTAGAAGTCACTTAGGAAGTAGAGGGACCACAAGGTGGATTGCAGATCATGGCACAACACTGCTATTCAGGTGTTTGGGACAACCTCGCTGAAGGAAGTGGAGGGAAAAGATGTCAGCTTTGTATCTTTGGAAATGAGTGCTGTCTATCAGACTGAAAGCAAAGGAAACTGCTCATAAACATGGTATTCCATTTGGAAGTGGAATTGAAACTTCCACCCACTGTCTATAAATGGAGGAGTGTACCCTTCTTGTTACTTCTTTTGTACTGGGTAGAATGAGGACATAATGCCTGGATAAAGCACCCATGTTGGACCCATGGGATAAAAGATGCCCATTGGGTGTGATAGAAGAAAAAGATGGAAGAAACCTATTTTCTTCTCATGACCAGGGAGCTATCATAGCATCTAAATTTACATGGAGCAAAAAGGAAACTTCTACCATGTGTAACTCACTCTTATTTTGAATTTTCTGTCATGCACAGATGAATCTAATCTTAGCTCATTATAAATTTTACTAATACCCTTTCCTTTCTGCCTTTTACCCCTCCACCAACAACTGGATCCCACAAAAAAATGAAGCCACATAAACTTTTAATGATGCAACTCTCCTTGTGAGACATTCTAAGGTATTCTTATGCACCTAATTCTGATCCACGAAGGAGGCATGAAGTAAACTCTTACATAAAGAATGTGCCCTTACATGGAATAATAATTTATACTAAGTATAATTATTATTAACTTTTTGTCTTTATAAAAGAATTTTTAAAATGAGCCAAATAGCAGTATATATTTAGGTTTTGTTTCCTTTACATCGAAATTACACACTTACTGAATTTGGGGAGAAATGGCAAGAAGTATAACCTGAAAGGGCTGGGATTTAGCTCAGTTGGTAGAGCGCTGTGCTGCGGTCTCTGAGGTCCTGAGTTCAATTCCCAGCACCGCAAAAATGGGAGAAGGGCCTGGCAATCCACTACCAAGGCAATCCCAAAACAGTCTGCCATTGAAAACCCTATGAGGGTTGCTATGAGTTGGATACCAACTCGATGGCATCTAACAACAACAACAACAACATAACCTGAAAAATGTAAAGTAACACAAGTTGCCTTGTTTTGACAGGTGTTAATTTTGGAAAGTATTAAGAAAAGAATCAGGGATATTACATTGTTTTCATTTTAATTATTTCCATAAACATATTCCCCTCTTCCTCCTTACCCCACCCTACCTCCTTTTTTCCCTCTCTCCTCTTCCCCCAGAAGTTTGCTATTACACTGGATTTAGGAATAAAGATTGCTGTTTATAGAAAGAGTAGAGAAGGAAGATTGGCAGTTAATAGTTGCTAGGTGTCCATTTTAAATGGTTACCTAGCAACAGTTCCAGATCAAAGCTAAGTTCAGAAGCTTGCTTGAGCTATGTACTCAATCTGCTAAACATCTTACTTACATGGTTTTCAAATAAAAACTGCCTTTGGGGATTATACAGGCAGACACTCAACTGACCATCTGTTTTATTTGTTTTATCTCACCCTCCGACAAGGTGAATTATATGTGTTTATAGAAAACCATTCAGGTTGTTGAGAAAAATCTAACAGTATTTAGAGCCAAAACAAAATGTATTTATGCCAGATGATAACAACTATGTAATTCATAAATAAATTTAAGAAAACTAGTTTATTTAAGCCCACAGAATAAATTGGAATAGTTTAAGTCAGTGTTAAATAAAATAATTTCCATTAACATAAAATTACTATTCTAAAAGCATTCTAACCAAGACTCCTAAGTCTTCATCTCTTTATGTTCAGTTCCAGGAAACTAGAACAAACATCTATAAAAGGCGAAACAGGGCATAGACTATGGTGGTTGTAGTATTTGATATTTATATTTTGTCATCAAGCTGAAACTTTTATTTCCTGTGTGTTAAGCCTCTCTCCTTGTTCCCACCTATTTCTATCCATATTTTGAAATCATAACACATATTTCATCTGTGTAATTTCTTTGTAAAGGCTTTTGAGCTCTGATGTCTCTAAAGGAAAGCCTCCCAGTCAGGTTTAAATACACATCACATATGCTGAATCCATTAGAGTGTCATGGCTTGAATCTAAAGTGCTCCCTAAAGGTTATGTGTTTGATTGGTCCCTGGCTCGTGGTGCTGTCCTGGGAGGTAATGGAACTTTGGGAGGTAAGATCTAGCTTCGAAGAAGTAGGTCACTGGATGCAGGGCTTTGGAAGTTTTACCCTCACCCGAAGTTCTGGTTGCTCTCTGCTTCTGATCTGCCATGACGTGAGGTTAATTGCCAGAGATTGCTGCCACCTGACCAAATGGCTGCACCACTGCCACGCCTTCCCATCTCTATGGACTGAAATATTCTAACTGTGAGCCCCTACCAAATCTTGCCCCCTTAATTTTGTTTTGATTGGTTTCTCTGCTACAGTGACACACCAGCTGTCTAAAACATGGAGTTTCTATGAAAAATCAAGTTCAAGGGACTCAAACAGATATTTTGGGCCACTGAAGTTTATGGAAGCATTATGTAAAATGTCAAAAGATGGAAACAGCCCAAATATCCATTGATAGGTGACTATATAAACAAAATATGTTATATATTTATACTGTGGAATATTTTTCGATCTTACCAAGAAATGAAATTCTGACACTTGCTACAACATGGATTCATCTTGAAGACATTATAAATAGGTCAGATGTAAAAGGACAAATAGTGAATGATTCCATTTATGTGGGGTACCCAAAGTAATGAAATTCATGGAGACAGAAGGTAGGGTGGTGGTTGTCAGGGACCAGAGAAAGGGGGCAATGGGAAATTATTGCCTGATGGGTACAGTTTCCATTTGGGAAGATGACCAGGTTCTGGAGATAGACTGTGGTGATGGTGGCACAACATGTGACTGTACTTAATATCAATCAACTCTACAATAAGATGTACAAAATGGTAAATCTTATGTCATGCCTACTTCACCACAATTAAAGAAATCAAATGTGCTTATCCAGTGCATACCAAATGGGAACAATGCTCTGAGTGTTCCTTGTCTGCAGTGTCCTATAACATAACTAATAAAAAGATCATTACATGACAGAGAGAGGAAAATCTGCTGTGGTTAGTATACAATGGGCTCTCATGTACAGAAGAATGAATCACAGTATCTAAAGAGCAAAAGCCTGCCTAATTTTGCTAGGAATTCTGATATTGGTTAAGCCATGATTAAGATTTTTTTTTAAGTGATAATGACTCTTTTGAAGGGGAATAGGGGCTGGCAATATGTATTCTAACAAATCTGTTGTATTATTTTCTACTAGTCTTTCCTCCCAATGGTGACACATTGCTTAAAATTTTTCTATACTGAAGAATTAAATAAGATATATTTAATAGTGAGCTAGAGTTGAAATTATGTTTTACTATTTCTTCCCCTAAGCAGAACTTTAGAAATTTCACAACCATATGTCACTTTTGTAATTGACCCTGTTTAATGGAGTGCTTACAAAGCTAAAATTTCTCCCTTCCCCCCATCAGTGCTAAGCTATTATATAGAGACAAGGCCATCTTCCTTATGGTACCATGGGTTAATAATGATTGACACCAAATAAAGATCACTTTAGGCTTTTAAGTTATTCTAATTCACAAATTTATAATGAGTAATTCTTTAATCACTGCTAGGGGGTTGGACGTAGGACTTTGTGCATGCTAGGCAAATGCTCCATCACTGAGCTGTACCATCACTCCCTTTTTTATTATTTTATTTTGAGACACAGTCCCATTAAGTTGCCCAGGCTCCCTCTGGCTTTAAACTCTCAATCCTCCTGCCTCAGTCTCTCAAGTCACTGAGATTACTGGCGTGTGCCACTGCATCCAGCATATAATGAGTAATTCTTATAAACAGGACACATTTCATTAAAAAGTTGTTGTTGTTGTTGTTGTTAGCTGCTGTCAAGTCAGGTCCAACTCATAGTGACCCTCATAAGGTTTTCACTGGCGATTGTTTCAGGATTGCTTCAGGAGTGGGCTACCATGTCCTTTTCTTGTTTTTGCAGCACTGGAGATCCAACCCAGATCCTCAGAGAGTGCAGACTAGCACTCTACAAACTGAGCTAAACCCCAACCCTTCATTAAAAAGTATGATTCTTTTTATATACATTATCTTTAATTTTTATTGAAAAGCAAAGTATTATCTATTATAGGAAAATCAGGAAATACTTGGAAGCCTAATAAGTCAATGGCCACATAGAATTCTATCAGACAAGCATGGTAGGGTAGCATGTCTGCCCCTAATAGTGCTGTGGAGATCGGGTCCATTTGCTATACCCCATTTCCTTCTGATCCATTCCCCCAATTTTCCCTGGGCTGTTCTGTCCTCTTAGAGGCTGACTGTTGTATACTGTGGACCAAAAGAAGGACTAACAGCCCCACATCTCTAGCCTCCCAAAAGAGTCACTACTTCCAGGAAGAATTTAGTGTTTTCTTTGGGGTCCTTCCAAAAGAAGATCTTGAAACAGCTATTTGAATGTAAGTAGTTTATTTGGGAAGGGATCCCAAGAAATAGTGGTAGAGAAATAAGGAAGTAAAAGAGAGAAGAAACCGAACAAAAGGGCGTGTGAACAAGCAAGTGTTCCTTGGGAGGAAATTTTAGAAATGGTGAAGAATATGCACCTGTGAGTTGTCGGCTTGAAGGAGGAGGCATTGGCTCATTTGTCACCCATTCCCTCCTGCCCCTGACTAAGGGGTTACCCTGGGGTGGTGTGCATGTAAGTGCAAGGACCATGGGTGGTGTGCATGTAAGTGCATGGACCATGGGGCTGCAGAAGAGGCACTGCAGATGGGCTCAGGAGAGGCCGAGAATAAGGGAAGCTGTGAGCCCTGACCCGTGCCTGCTGAGTTCTCAGATGTATCTGCTGGAAGGCCAGCTTCCAGTGACCGGCACTGACAGGTCTGTGGAACTGAAGCCAGAAAGCTTCAGAGAAAGAAGAGGAGATCCTATCTTTCAGAAAGCCTGATTCTGAAAAGAGAGAAAGAATGAAGACTATAGCCAAAAGGCTGTTGCATTGAAGCAATGTTTTTCAACTGGGATCTTTGAAAATATTTTCAGTCTGTAAAATCTGAAGTTCTGTGGTTTTGTTTTTGTTTTTCTTTTGGTTTTGGTTTTTTGAGACAGGGTCTTCACTATGTAGCCCAGCTGTCCTCGAACTTGAAATCCTCCTGAATCAGCCTCCCATGTGCTGGAATTACAGGTGTGTGTCCTTACATATAGCTAGACTTGAGAATTTTTAAGGACACACACACACACACACACACACACACACACACCATATCCTTGGATGTTGTTGTTAGGAATACTAACTTATAACTGAAGAATATTGTTTCCAGTTAGTAGGTCCTCTGTTTATATCTTTGTTTACAATCAAGTTGCATCCAGGGAATAATCCTCTAAAGATCACTTTTAAACAGAAGCTGCTCATGCTGCATCAGAGGAGGTGATATTCATGAGAGTGAACTTCTCTGTTGACCAGGAAACACGTGATCATGCCCGATGCTCGGGTTGTGCCAGAGTGAGGGACATTTGAATTAGAGTGAGCATTCCGCAAGGCAGAAGGCTTGTGTCTTCCAAAAGACACTGTGGTTCAGAGAGAACAGAGAGGAACAGAGGCAGAGCAAAATAGTAGAGATGATAGCTTTGTCATATTAAAACAGGAACACAAGCTAAAGGTTTTAATGAATCTTCTCTACAGGGTACCTTCCTGAAATCTGTGGAAACATTCAAACAGGGACTCGTGGCCTTGATTTACAGAGAGGAATCTCTTTTTTGGGTATACAAGTGAATACCTCCAGAAAGACTAAGTGGGGTTTGGCTCCCTTGTGATCACAGCAGTTTTAGAATTGGGAATCACTTGCTGGCTGTGGGGCATCACCCTGCTGCTGGATTCACTCTGGTCGTGAGTGGGAACCAGCTGCCAAAGACCTGCTGTCTGGTGAGGGTGAGCCAAACGCCTGAGAATGGCATTGTCTGGAGTGGAGGCTTATGCCTACAGCGACTCTGCCAGTCCCAGGGACAGCTCAGAGGTTTATGCCCATGGTGGCTCCTTGCTTCTATCTTCCAGTGAAGATGCGACTCCAAGTGCTCAGCTCAACACAGCTCTATTGCTTGTCTGTCCCAGTTGGTAGAATGAACACCAACTGCTCCCGTGCACTACCCTTTTATCCCCTTCAAGGGCTAGCCAGGGACCAACCAGAGGCTGCCACTCCATGTGGCCTTGGCCAGTCAGGGGAGATATGCAAATTTGGGTTTATAAAAAAACGACCAGTCGGGAGTGGTTCCTGAATGGTCCAATTAGGAGCCGTTTGGTGGTTTGGAAACAGCCAATCAGGTGTTGAGGGGTTTGAGGAGAGGGATTGGACACTAGTGCCATCTTTGGAACTTGACGCCCAGGAGTTCCTGGATGTAGGGCAAAGATTACTGCCCGAGGAACAAACCTCAGACCTCCAAGTGGGCCTAGATGGGCCCTGGGGCAAACTGCCTCTCTAGGCAATGCCCTACAGTTGGCTACCTCTGACAATCTTCCTTTCTCTACAGGAACTCAGGCCCTAAATATGACTCATGTGGACCACAAACAAAGTGAATTTATGTCATAGGTAATCTCAAGATTTTGATACTTAATAAAAAAGATGAAGAACATAGCTTCTATAATTAGGATAAATAATCTCAGAAGTATTCAGAGTTTAAAGGCATCATATCAAAAACACATGCATGTATATGCACAGAAAGGAACACTGTTTTAGTGGAATAACTGTTTGCAGCTTGTTACAATGTTTCCAGTCTTGACCTCCCACCGCCCACCTCAAACTCCCCCCAGACTGGAGGTTGAATCCAGGGCTTCTTGCTTGCATTCTTTGCAAGTGCTGGACCACTGAGCTGCACCCCCAGCCCATTTTTGTTTTTACATTTTTTGGGACAGGGTCTCACCAAATAATACAATTTGCCTCTGGTCTCAAACTTGCTATCCTCCTGCCTCCAACTCTCGAGCCACTGGGATTACAGGCTTGCGCCACCGCTCCTGGCTTTAGTCTTCACATTTTTACTTATGGTTTTAAATCATTGCGGTTAATGTATTGAACATGTCATGAGTGACATGAGACAAACAGCAAATGAAGATAATTGCTTTTATTTCATAGGGCTGTTGTGAAAATGTTGTTGTTGTTAGGTGCCGTCAAGTCGGTATCCGACTCATAGCGACCCTCATAGGGTTTTCAATGGCTGACTGTTTCGGGATTGCCTTGGGAGTGGATTGCCAGGTCCTTCTCCCATTTTTGTAGTGCTGGGAATTGAACTCGGGACCTCAGAGACTGCAGCACAGCACTCTACCAACTGAGCTAAATGCCAGCCCGTTGTGAAAATAAGTTTGTTTAAAAAAAAAAAATATATATATATATATATATATGTGTGTGGGCTGGGATTTAGCTCAGTTGGTAGAGCGCTGCGCTGCAGTCTCTGAGGTCCCGAGTTCAATTCCCAGCGCCGCAAACATGGGAGAAGGACCTGGCAATCCACTCCCAAGGCAATCCCGAAACAGTCTGCCATTGAAAACCCTATGAGGGTCGCTATGAGTCGGATACCGACTCGACAGCACCTAACAACAACAACAACAACATATATATATGTATGTATGTATGTATTTGTGTGTGTGTATAAAATATACATATATATGTATATATATATGTATATTACATTGTGAAAACAATGCAATATAAAAACAATTTGTAAGGACCAACAAAATGGTGCATGCCTATAATCCCAGCAATCTGGGAGGCAGAGGCAGGAAGATCACAAGCTCTAGGCCAGAGGCAGCCTGCATAATTTAGCAAGACCCTAACTCAACATAAAAAAACAAAAATTAAAAAGGGGCTGGGGGCACAGCTCAGTGACAGAGCACTTTCAAAAGCATGCATGAGGCCCTGGATTCAACCCACAGTACCACACAAAAAAAATTGTAAACACCAAAGTATATAATTATGAGGCATAATATTCACATGTGATTTCTTTCTTGTATGCTTTCCTATGTATCTTTTTTTAGTTGTTATTATTCCAACTGAATTGCAATCATAGTTTATTTAACTGTTGTCTAGTTTCTCATTCTTGCTTTTTGATGTCATAAATGAAGTTGTTTGCAAACATTTCTGCATGATTAGCATTTTTTCCCTTTTGGAATATTTCCTTAGGATGAATTCCTGGAAGTGGAATAAATGGGTTCAGAAAGTAGTTGAGACATTCTTGTTTAAATGATGGGTATTTTCTTAGTACAAATAAAAACTACTTAATTATGTTGTGCCACAATTCAGATGAATTAAGAAACTAAAACTAATCTTTATGTTGTTAGCAAGTCAGTACATAGAAAAATGTAATGGCATAATTTTCAAAAGGCAAATAGTTAAAATTTCTCTGATCATAGAGCATGTCTCCCAATGGTTTGAACTCCTCTTGGGAAAATGGCAAGATACTGTATGAAATGTTGTTGTTGTTAGGTGCCATAGAGTTGGACTGTATATAAATACAACGTCCTTAACTCCCTAGCTTTCTTATTCAGTTTTAGCATCCTCTGTATAAGGATCAGTTTCATAGAGGACAAATTTCTTCTCATCTGAGCCTTCAGGCTCCTTTGTTTCGATTGGTTTACATTCAGAGCAAAGACATTTTAGTAAAAGATGGCTTGCCATATCACATTTGGGTTAAAGTTGGTAAGATGAATTTTGTGCAGCAGGTATAAAATATGAAAACATATTCCTCATGATCCTTTTCCAATTATCTGGAAACACTATGTCAATATCCATAAAGTCCATGTGGAGTCCTAGACTTCTGGACTGCAAATGCTCTTGACATTATTAACTGACACAATTTTGGGAGTTAATTGCACAATTTGGTGAGTACTCTGTCCACAATTTCTTTTTCTGGATTGAAATGTTCTTTCCTCTGGGCCATTTTCTTCAGGGATAGTTCACCAGGCAGGACCTGACCAAACTGGTATGGTTCTGTAGAAACTTTCCCAATAGGATGGTTATATCAATATTCAAGGTACCAGCATGATTGATCATTAAATGATTATCACAGCTTCCCTCATTTTGTTTCTCCACATATTTTTCTTTTAAAAGGCTTGAGAGGAGGTATACCGAGAAAGCTCTGGTGTCAAATTAGACTGAATTTTTTAATTAATATTTTAATCATACATATTTGTGGGGAGATTGTTGTTAGGTGCCACTGAGTTGGGTCCGACTCATAGTGACCCTCATAAGGTTTTCATGGCTGGTTGTTTTGAGATTGTTTTCAGGAGTGAACTGCCACATCTTTCTCCAATTTTTGCAGTGCTGGGGATTGAACTCGGGTTCTCAGAGACTGCAGAGTAGCACTCTACCAACTGAACTACAGAGTAATAATTCAGTTCATATAAACTGTGTAATTATTAAAACTGGGTAGTGAGCATTTTCATCTCTTTAAACAATATGCTGTTGTTGTTAGGTGCCATCGAGTTGGTATCTGACCCATAGTGACCCTCCATAAAACAGGAGAAACACTTTATCAGTGCTCTCTGCTATTCATAGGGTTTTCAATGTCAGGTTGATTTTTTGGGAGTGGATTGCCGGGTCCGTCTCCCAAGCCTACAGTATCTGAACATTCCTAGGTGGTCTCCCATCCAAGTACTAACCAGGCCAGACCCTGCTTAGCTTCTGAGATCTGACAGGATTGGATGCCACAGTGCTATGGGCTGTAGGCTTAAGCAACATACAAAGCCTTTTTGATTAGCATGTATCAATAATTATAGACATTTATGAGGTATACCATGACTTTTTAAAATTTCATGCAGTATATTGGGATTCGTTATGGGATTTTCATAGAGTCACATCCTGTATTTTGCACTCGTTCTCTCCCTCTTTACCCTGATGTTGTTTCCCCTCCCCCACCCAACTTTCCCATCATCCTCCTTCTCCCACTGGTCCCCTTCCCTGCTAATGTTGGACTCATTTGTATTTTCCCATCTTAGATATGCACATTCATATATATATATATATATATACACACATATATATGTATGTATATGTATATATATGTGTATATATGTATGTATATGTATATATGTGTGTGTGTTTGTAATTATATGTATTTTTTCTTTAAGATAGATCTACGTCCCACATATGAGTGAGAAAATGCAGTATTTCTCTCAGTCTGGGTTATTTCACTTAAAATTATGATCTACAGTTCCATCCATTTTGCTGTGAATGTCATAATTTCATTCTTTACTACTGAGTAATATTCCATTGTATGTATATACCACAATTTTTTAACCCAATCATCTGTTGGTGGTAGATTTGATTTATGTGTTCAGCTTTGCTACTAGCCAGATCAAAATTATTTAGGCCATTTGGGTCTCAGCTTCCTTCACTACAAAGTTGAATCTAGACTGGGTGTGGCCACATGTGCTTATAATCGAAGTGACTTAGGAGGCAGAGGCAAGAGGATCATAGGTTTGAGGCCAGAGGCAGCCTCCATAATTTAACGAGAACAAGTCTCAAGAGATAAAACAAACAAAAAAAAGGGCTGCAATTCAAGCTCAATGGTGGAGCACTTGCAAAGGATGCATGAGGCCTTGGTTTCAGCCACCCAGTACCAAAACAAAACAAAACAAAACAAAACAAAACAGAACAACAAGACAGAAAACAAAACAAAAAAACCTTAGTTGAGTATAAAGTCTATTCCAGCTCACATTCTGTGATTCTATATGGAGCAAAGGCCCTTCTCCATGAAGTAGGTAACCTGAGAGCAAATGACTTAGAGAGCTCTCCCCATGAGATAAGTAATCTTCTGAGGGCAAATGCCTTAGGAAACTCGCTATCAGAGTGTGATGTGTGCGTGCATAGTGTGAGCGAGGGCGTGTGGTGGGGTAGGAAGATGAGAGATTCCCACTCTTTGCACATCAACAGTTAAAAACAGTTTGGAACAAACCCAGTGTACTGTCTTGTGTTTGGGCAAACAGGAATCAGGCCACCCTGACCTCATGGCCCGGTAAAGACTGCCAGGAAGCAAACAAGTCCATCCCACTGCTGAGACAGCACCCTTGGCAGAGCTGGAAGGAGGCCAAGAGGGCGGTTCTTGAGAGAGAGTCAGTGCCCCTAAAGGGGCCAGCACAGCGCTTGGCAAAGGTGCCACAGGAACTGAGCGCAGACTTAACCCCTGACTGTCACTATCAGCAGTTGCAGAAATAGGCCACACCATTATCCAGGAAAGGGCCAGGAACAATCCTTTAACTTACTCCAACTTCACTGTGGTGGCATTATGAATGTAATTTAAAGTATTAATTAAGAAAAAAGACTGCAGGACTGGGGCTGTTGCTCCATGGTAGGATTCTTGCCTAGCATACGCAAGGCCCTGGGTTCCATCCTTAGCACAGCAAAAATAAACAACTAAATAAATAAGCAAACTGTACTACTTCTACTTGTTAAGGCATCAATATTCCTCAGATTCCAATTCTGGAAGTTGTTTGTTTCCACGTTTCTTTGTATTCTCTAGCTTGGCTGTTGAATCCCAAACCCCAGACTACCAAGCACATGACGAGGGCTGGGTGACAGGGACTTCCCATTGGCCTGGGCAGGGCTTCAAACTCAGCCTGAACGCACACCCTGAGCCTGTTCTGGTTTGGTTCATTTTGAAGCACTGCTATCTACACACGTGATTCAAATCTCTGGGTTCTGACAAAAATTTTAAATGCTTGAACCAGAATGGGTTCAGGCTTTGGTTTGGGTTTGGTTTGAAGCCCTGCTCCCTGATCTTCGCCCCCCTTCCCCCCTCTTCCCTCCGGGCTTCACTGCCAGGAAAGTGGCCTCCAGCTCGCCCTGTCCACTCACCTCTGCCAATATCTGTCTATAAACACACCTTCATTTATCCCTAAAACCTGCCTGGTGGTTCATCCTGACCCTGCCTGCACTCTGCTTCTTTATGCCACCCTCAGCTCCACAGAAAACCACTTGCTGTGGACATTCCTGTGCCCTTCGCTGGCACCCACCTAGAAGGTTCTTGCTCCTGCTTCTTGACCTAGTAATCCCTTATACCTGCCATTCTTTGAGTCTCAACTAAAATAGGAACTAAAGAGAAGGAGGAGGAACAACAGGAAAGGATAATGGGGGGATGGAAGAAAAATATCATGTTTTGCTCTTAAGGCAAAATCTGAAAAAAAAAATGTATACAAGATGCTTTTTGCTGTTAGGTGCCCTCGAGTAGGGTCTGACTCACAGCAACCCTATGTACAACAGAATGACACACTACTGACACTGTGCCATGAACAGGATCTTTTTATGTTTGAGCCCATTGTTGTAGCCACTGTATTTCTTATTATTTTGAGTCATGTCACATCAGCAAAAGGAGAGCCCAGGGGCTTTACTCCATTCCCGTCATTAAGGTCTACTCTAGTTTGAGGCAGCAACTCTTCCCCAGTTGTTTCTAGAATGCTCTCCAGACTGGAGGGCTCATTTTCTGGCACTATATTTGACAGTGCTTCTCTGCTATTCGTAGGAGTTTCAATGGCTAATTGTTTTGGGAGTGGGTTGCTGGGTCCTTCTCCCCAGTCTATTTTAGTCTGGAAGCTCAGCTGAAACCTGTCCACCATGGGTGGCCCTCCTGGTGTCTGAAATACTGATGGCATAGCTTTCAGCATCACAGCAACATGCAAGCCCCCACAGCACAACAAGCTGACAGACATGTGGAGTACAGCTAGCTAGCTAGCTAGATAGATAGACAAAAACAGGAGATAGAAATAGAAGGGAGACCATTGTTCAGGAGGAAGGGGATTGAGGGGAGGGGGATTATGACAGGGTAATGGGAGAGCTGAGCATGAGCAATGTACAATATGTATGCATGGGAATGTCACAATGAAACCCATTAGGTTGTACATTAACCTAAAAATTACTAATAAAAAATATGGGAAAAGATAAATGAAATTAATGTCTCTTCTAGATATTTTATTACTTCCTCCTCTGAGCCATCTCACAGCCAATTATGTGCCCACAGGAGACTGTGAGTTTCCTGGAACCCCAAGCATTTTATTTTGGTTTTTATATTTCAAATTTTGAGCACAGAATTTGGTAAATTGGTGCTCAATGCACACTGAATAAATATACAGATTCTAGGTTCTAATAAGCGCATCTTTAATTCATGTTTAGTATAAGGCAAGGGGAGGAGGTAAGTGATAAAGAAATGTGTAAACTGATGTGGGAATTTATATTAAACCATATTTGTACTTAAATTTGCTTTGTGGAAACATCTTGAAACAAAGAAAAATGAAACCAGATGGTCCAGGATCCCTTTCCATTACAAAAATTTTATCTAAAAGAAAAGTCCCTGAACACTCCACTCCTAACACAACCATGTGAATTTCTCTTACACTTTCTAACAACCATGGACTCATTTAGGTTAACAAGTTACTCTTTTAAAAAGCCCATTATTTGTTAGGAAGCCTAAGCCTCATTTACCACTGAATGCAAATTACTCTAAGTGGAAATCCTTCCACAGAGCTATAGGCTGGAGAGATTGAGTACTGGGGGCATGTGTTTTAGATGGAGGCGTCTTGCCTGGCATTCAGGCACAGCTTTGACACTTAACTAGTGACTTATGGGGTCTAAAAGACCCAAATGTAACTATGTTCACCTTTTACATGCTAATTCTGAGCAAACACTCATCTCTTCAATACCTTCCTAAAATTAAATTTGCAATTTTAATTGGCTAAGTGGTACAAGAGGGTTTGGGTCTTTAAGACTCAACATCAACAGCTATGTTAATTTTTTAAAATTACTATCCCACTATTTTACACAGCACTATAATTCTTATGCCAGCAGCTGTACCACTGTGACATCCTATCTTATTAGATTTTGGAAGCTAAGCAGGATTGGACCTGGTTAGTACTTGGACGGGAGACTGCCTGAGAACACCAGGTGCTGTAGGCATGGGAGACGGACCCAACAACCCATTCCCAAAAAACAATCAGCCATTGAAAGCCCTATGAATAGCAGAGAAGTACTAATAGTATTGTTTTGCCTGTCGTACATAGGGTCACTATGAGTCAGATACCTAACAACAATAATAATTCTTATAGCAATAACACTGAAAAAAAATGTTGTCCAAATGATTTCCTACATCTGTGAAGTCTGATGATCCTTGGTTTCCAGAGTTTGTACAATAAATTTTGAATGAATTAGATGAAAAAGATGAAGATATGAGTGAAGAAGATGGTTGTGCTTCCTGGTTCCAAACTGGCTCCAGGTTTAGGGCAAAGGCTTGAGACCCTCACACACCTCTTGAGAGTCTGCTTTTTAGTAGAGGTGGTGTATAAGTGCCTTTGACAATTTTATTTGTGTACTAAGTGCAAAAAACTTGTCTGCTTGATTTCAAAAGTGCTGCACAGAAACTATGATACTAACTTTAAAACTTAATATTTTATGTTTTCTTTTATTTTGTGCCATAATTGAATAAAGTTTCAGTCAAAAATATCAAAAAGTGACTTTCATTTTAAATACTAAAGATTTTTTGAATTACTGTCAATTTAATACATTGTAGTACAAGTTTTTATTTTGTTTACAAATGTTAATAAACATATATAGGTTGACACCAAAACAGACAAAATGTTTTAAGAAAGGTTTAAACAAAAACATAAAGCCACTTGCAATGACAAGAAATACCTATACCTCGTAGACAGACTTATAGAAGGATACGGGTCTTAGAAACCCCCCATCACCAGTTATGTTCTGGTTAGGGCACCTTACCAGTTAAGTATTAAAGCTAATCTGTGCTCCTGGGCTGCAATCCACTGTTGGCCCAAGTTCCTGGCCCATGAGAAAATAGTCTCCATAGTGCAAAAAGCCTGAGCAACCTTGCCAGACAAAGCTAGTTATAAATCCTAGCTCTGTCTCCCACAGGCTCTATGACTTTGGGGAAGTTACCTGGCTTAGCAGAGCCTCTGTTTTCTCACTCACACAAGAATGACAATAAATCCTTGAGACAGAAGGGCTAAAGTCTAGAATATTTTTGGGTGATTCTGGGACTCCTGAGACTTGCCAGGAGTAGGGGTGGATTGGTTGGTTATTGCTCTGATAGGGAGATAGGGTGGGAAACAGGTTGGTCACACAGGTGCTGGGAGGTGCCTAGTAAGGTGTGATACCATGAAGTCCTGATCTTCAGGGGTCTGTAGCATTCCAGCTGCTCCGGGACAATCAGGAACCCACAGCCTGCCAAGGGTACACTGGCAGATTGGACTCTAGAGTCCGCTCCCTCTTCCAACCGAGGATCTTTTCTACTCCCGGTGAGCTGAGCTAGGGAAATCTACTGCACCCTATAGAGATATCAAACACACAGAAACTTTGGAGTTTGGACAAGAAATGGAATGTCAGAAGCAGTGCACATCTATAAATGATCAGTCTCCCCACCTCACCTTTAGAAGTGAAGCCCATGGAAAACTGTTCTCAAGGAATTTAGAGCACCTGCCTCTGAGCCCTACCTCACATCTGTTGGGTCAGGATCTCTGAGATGGAGATGGAGAATCTTCACTAAACCAAGTTCCCTAGGTCATCCTAATGCATCTTAAACCCTCTTATCTTCAAGACAACAGCATCAGCATCACCTGGCACTTATAAGAAATGCAGAATCTCAGGCCATACCCCAGACCTACTGAATCTACATTTTAAAAAATTTTAGTAAAACACACAGAACATGGAATCTACCATTGTAGTTATTTTACGTGTACGGTTCAAGTGTATAGTAGTGATAAACACATTCACGTTATTGTGTAGCCCATCTCCAGGACTCTTCATCTTGCGCAACTCATTAAACAACTCCCCATTTCCCTCTCTCCTAACCTCTGGCATACACCCAGAATCTTCATTTTAACAAGATTCCCAAGTGGTTCTTATGCCCATTAATATTTGAGAAGCACAACCCAAAGTATGAAAATCAAAGATGATAAAATCAAGCACCTCAAATGAGTTTGAGGAAGCAGCCAGACCACTTCCACAGGGCAAGTTAAGGGGTAATTTCAGGGAAATAAGTAGCAAGACAAGGACAAATCCCTGTGAATAATTCTGGTACATGCTCCAGTCTGAGAGCCACTGCTTTAGGACAGCAATCTGCCACATTTCTGCACATTATTATCACCTGGGAACTTAATGAACATATCCATGCTGAGAACATCCAAAACCAACTAACTCTAACCTCTAGATGCAGAACCCAGGCATCTAATTTTTTAAGGACCTCCCTGGGGCTTTGGTAACTCAGGTTGTTTTTATTTTTATTTTTAAATTTTTGTCCATTGAGACATTTTATTTGTATGTATGTATTATATCCCTAGGAAAAGGATCCCGGGATTTTCCTCCTTTGCTTCTGTCTGGTTTATGGTATCAGCTAAAAGTTGTCAGCACAATGAAAACAGACTGACAAAATGGGAGCAGCTGATTGCTCCATTTTTCTTGATCTTTGCATTGTACATCAAATCTGGGGCAGATCGCTCCACACTTGCTTAGCCTGGCTGTGGAGTTCACTGCAATATTCCAGCTCTGTGATCATCAGTGATTTCAAATGTGCTAATGTAACTCTGCTTCAGCATCACAGTTAGAAAGGGGCCAATGATGATTCTGGAGCATCCACTAATAAGGACGTGGTGTCTGCCTCCCTTCTCTGCATTGTCGACACTCCTGAGAGCATCAGCCAGGACATTCATGTGCACCATTACGGTGCCATGGAAAGGTGGTGGAAAGGGCAGTCAGGTTTTAGAACCACTTATGTGGAGGAAGAAGGAGGTTGGTAGGATGAAGAGGATTCCGCAATGGTATGTGGCATCATAAGGTAACAAGCGGCTCCTGGCAAGGCTTTGGAGCTGCTCCACTTTATGTCTGCTTAGCTACCCAATGTGAGTGACTGCTCCAGGAAATTTAAACAAACAGAAACAAAGCTGTGTTTGTGAAAAGAAATAGCTGTCTTATTAGTTGCTTTAATACTTTACAAGTAAGCAACCCATCTAACACTTTAGATGCCAACCCCTCCCACATTGTCTGTCATTTTTTCCTATCCTGGTGTTCTGTTCATTTCCTTAATAGCATTTACCACAATTAGCAATTATTATCCTCATTGGCTGCTTGCTCTCGTTAAAATAACAGTTAGCTGTGTCTATATAAGAGCCAGCATCACTGATCTTGCTCACCTCTTCCTCTCACAGAGGCTCTTACAAACATTCAAATAAATGAAACAAATGTAGCACTCAGTGGACTAATGTACCCATCAACCCTGCTATGCTATCAAATCACTTTCTACCTGGCAACCCAAGCCAACTGTGTTATAGTAACTGTGTTACTATAGGAAAATGCCTGAGATAATCGATGTACAGAGAAATGATTTATTTTGGCCCATAGTTTTGGAGATTCCAGACCATGATCCATTGGACCTATTGCATATCATGGTGGAGCAAAACCACTCAACTCATGACCAGAAAGGGAAAAAGAGAGACAAGAAAGAGCCAGAGTTCCACAACCCCTTCAAGTGCATACCTCCAAATGCAATAAGACCTCCCACAGGGTCTCACCACTTGAAGGTTCCACTATCTCCCAGGGCCACCACCCTGCCAACCAAGACTTTAACCCAAGTGCCTTTGGGGGACATTCAACATCTATATTATTGCACCAACTGAATATAATATAAAAAGGGTAGAGCAGACTTCTTACAGGGTGAGAGTGTGCTACACTGTTAGGATGGAGAGCAGGGCTTGTGTGGGGATGCCTGCATCAAATGGTCAAGGTCAGTGCTGGCCAACCTTTCCAGGGTGATAGATGCTGGTGCAGGGTAGCAGGGCAGACTGATTCACTGAACGAAATTGGAATTTTTTTTTCTTTCTTTTTCTTTTTATTCTTTCTTTCTTTCTTTCTTTCTTTTTTTTTTTTTTTTTTTTTTTTTTTTTTTTTTTTTTTTTTTTTTTTTTTTTTTTTTTTTTTTTTTTTTTTTTTTTTTTTTTTTTTTTTTGTTGTTGTTGTTGTTACAGCACTGGGGAGATGAACCCAGGGCCTTGTGCATACTTTTGCAAGTATCCCTATTCCTGAAATTGGGATTCTTAAGTAAGTGACAGAGACTTGGAGCTGAGGAAATCTGCAGGTACATGGGACCTCATCCAGACCCTCTCAGTTGGTGAGGCTTGGCTTACCATGCATTAATGCAGCTCCTCACATAGGATCCTACAGCAGAAAGAGCATAGATTTTGGAAGACAGTTGCATTCAAATTCTGCTCCCTTTACTAGCTAGCTGCTTGTTCCATCCAAGGGAAATTACTTATCAGAGCTTTAGCTTCAGCTGCAAAGTGTATAGCCATATTTATCTCACACATTACACAACATACCTTGTACAATGCCTAACATGTACCAGAATTTAATAAATGTTAACTTCTCTATCTACAACTTGCATTTCCTCACCCACTCTTTTCCAGATCTTTTTTTCCTTTATACTTAAGCTCATACCTCCTTATCACTAGAACCACATGGAATCACTTTTAGCACCTCTTGTCTATAATATTTGATAGGAAAAATCTCATGCTGCCTTATGGATTTTCCTCTAACACTATATCAAGAACTCGTATATTGTAACTATATTAAAAGCTGAAGGATAGCCAGGTGTGGTGGCACACACCTGTAATCCTAGCACTTGAGAGACTGAGGTAGGAGGATCAATGGGAGTTTGAGGCCAGCTTGGTCTACATAAAAAGTTCCAGAACAGCGTAGGCTATACAGCAAGACTTGTCTAAAAAAACTAAAAAAGAAAGAAAGAAAGAAAGAAAGAAAGAAAGAAGGAGCTGAAGTTTTAGTTATTTCTAATCTCTAGTGGAAATGACTTTTGGGACAAGAATCTCACTTCTGTTTCTTCCTGTCCTCTAACATTGAATTCTGCAGTCTAGCACGTGAGTCTGGCATGAACATTCCAGATCTTAGTAAGTGCAATAGTTCAGACAGAAGTAGTAATTACCCTCTGAATATTTCTACATCCCTCCTAGAAACTCTTTTTTTAAAAAATTTGTTTAATTTTTTTTTTCAGAGCTAGGGGTCACACTCAGAACCTTGTACTTGCCAGACAAGTGGTGTATCACTGAGCTACACTCCAGTCCCAAATTCTCTTGAATTCTCAAACATCAGCCCAACCATGCACTGCTGATACCATGACTCTATTTAAATTCTGATGATTGTACTATGTAGTTGTTGTTAGGTGCCGTGGAGTCAGGTCCAATTCATAGTGACCCTTGTAGGGTTTTCAATGGCTAATTATTTTGAGATTGTTTTGGGAGTGGATTGCCATATCCTTTTTCCCGTTTTTTGCAGTGCTGGGGGTCAAACCAGAATCCTCAGTGCAGAGCAGTGCTTTACCAGCTGAGTCAAACTCCATAGTGATTGAGATAGTTTTTATTTTTATTTTTATTTTTTTTGCGGTACTGGGAGTTGAACCCAGGGCCTTGCCCTTGCATGCTCTGCAAGTGTTGGGCCACTGAGCTGTACCCTCAGCCTATTTTTTTTACATTTTTTGAGACCAGGTCTTGCTAAATTATGCAAACTGCCTCTGGTCTCGAACTTGGGATCCTCCTGCCTCCGCCTCCTGAGCCGCTGGGATTACAGGCATGCGCCAGCCACCACGCCTGGCTAGTTTTTACTTTTTAAAACCAGATTTTTATCTGCTTTGTCCATTAAAATAATTACAATTATTATGAAAAGAGACACAATATCTTGAAATCATCATGATATTATTTTTAAGACATTTGCAGAGAACATGAATTTCTTCCCCTTATCTAAAGTTATCTTTTCCTTTAGTAACAGATCCCCAGTGTTTGGCTGCTGCCTTGCAGCTCAGGTAAAACATCACATTTGCTGGTACCGTTGCAGTTGACATGATCTGATAACTAGGTACTTGCCATAGAGATGCAAATGAAAGTATTATGCAGTACTTCTGGGAAGTCCCCTCATAGAGAAGGTCTTATGTGCTTATTCTTCCTCTTTTGTTGCCAGCCTGGAACATGGATGGGATGGCTGGCGCACAATTTCCTTAGACACCATGAGTACAAACACCACACCTTGTAAATTGCAGAGCTGACAGTCTGAGAGAAACTGAGTCCTTAATGAACTGCTTGCCACCCCTAGACTGTTTGCAAAATGTCTTTATAAGAAAATGTGGCTGTTACATGCAGCTGACCCTAATTTGAACTGATATGTTGTAGTTAAATTTCATTTCTTTCATATTCAAATCACATGAATGAGGTTAATTACAGATAATTAGTGTACTGCTCCATGATGACCAAATATGTTTATAGTGTACTAATTATTCTGGAGTGCTGGCTGAATGTAGCATTTTAATATAAAATGCAAAATAAAAATAAATGGGATGTGTAAGAAAATGTAGCTGATCTGAAAAGCCAATTTTAGATAGCATTAAACAACCCTAAACTGCTCTGGGCACCAAAGACTAGTCTTTAAGGAACACATAGAGAAAAAAAAAGCACTATAATCTGGTTAAAAGAAAATCATTGCCCCCTGCCCTTTTGGATATTACTAGCTATTTTTATATTAAAATTTAAATAAGTTTTGGACATTTTTATTAAGGTAGGCTATATTTTATTACTAATAAGAAATAGTCTCTGGGCAAGGTGGCACTACACAGCTTAATATCAGCACTGGGGTGGCCAGGCAGGAAGATCATGAGTTCAAGGCCAGCCTAGGCTACACAGTGCTAAAAGAAAGAAGGACAGAAGGGAGGGAGGAAGGGAGGGAGGGAGGGAGGAAGGGAAGGAGGGAAGGAAGGAAGGAAGGAAAGAAGGGAGAGAGAGAGA
>VMDO01000395.1:285696-316009 GCA_007922755.1 Pedetes capensis | reverse complement strand
TCAAAACAAGACCAGGTGCTGACTGTGGATCAGACCATCAACTTCTCATATGCAAGTTCAAACTGAAGCTGAAGAAAATTAGAACAAGTATACGAGAGCCACGGTATGACCTTGAGTATATCCCACCTGAGTTCAGAGACCACCTCAAAAATAGGTTTAATGCATTAGACACAAATGTTAGGAGACCAGAAGAGTTGTGGCATGACAGAAAAGATATCATTCAAGAAGGAAGCAAAAAGTTCTTAAAAAGACAAGAAAAAAAGAAAAGACCAAATTACATGTCAAAAGAGACACTGGACCTTGCCCTCGAACGTCCAGCAGCTAAAGCAAAAGGAAGACATGATGAAGTTAAGGAATTAAACAGAAGATTTCAGAAGGCAGCTCGAGAAGACAAAAACAAATATTATAATGACATGTGCAAGGAGCTGGAGGCAGAAAACCAAAAGGGAAGAACACACACTGTGTTTCTCAAGCTTAAGGAAGTGAAGAAAAAATTCAAGCCTCGAGTGGCAGTAGTGAAAGATTCTACAGGGAAAATATTAAATGATGCAGGAAACATCAAAAGAAGATGGGAAAAATACACAGAGTCATTATACAAGAAAGAATTGGTAGATGACCAACCATTCCAAGAGGTTGCCTATGAAGAGGAACCAATGGTGTTGAAGGACAAAGTGGAAGCTGCCTTGAAAGAACTGGCGAAACACAAGGCTCCAGGAATTGATGGGATACCACTAGAGATGTTTCAACGGACACAGCACTGGAGGTGTTAACATGTTTATGCCAACAGATTTGGAAAACAGCTACTTGGCCAACTGACTGGAAGAGATCCATATTTGTGCCTATTCCCAAAAAAAGGGATCCAACTGAATGTGCAAACTATCGGACAATATCATTAATATCACACACCAGCAAAATTATACTAAAGATCATTCAGAAGTGACTGCAGCAGTATAGACAGGGAATTACCGGAAAATCAAGCGGGATTCAGAAGAGGGTCGGGAACCAGGGACATCATTGCTGATGTCAGGTGGATATTAGCTGAAAGCAGAGAATATCAGAAAGATGTCTATGTATGTTTTATTGGCTACGCAAAAGCATTTGATTGTGTGGATCATTACAAATTATGGATAACACTTCAGAAAATGGGAATACCAGAACACCTAATTGTGCTCATGAGAAATCTGTGTGTGAACCAGGAGGCAGTTGCTCGAATAGAACAAGGAAACACTGAGTAGTTTAAAGTTGAGAAAGGTCTGTGTCAGGGTTGTATACTTTCACCCTATCTCTTCAATTTATATGCTGAGCAAATAATCCTAGAAGCTGGACTTTATGAGGAAGAATGTGGCATCAAGATTGGAGGAAGACTCATTAACAACCTGCATTATGCAGATGACACAACTCTGCTTGCTGAAAGTGAAGAGGATTTAAAACATTTACTGATGAAGATCAAAGATCATAGCCTTCAATATGGGTTACGACTAAACATCAACAAAACGAAAATCCTTACGACTGGGTCAGCACACAACTTCACAATCAATGGAGAAAAGATTGAGGTTGTCCAAGATTTTGCTTTGCTTGGCTCTATAATCAACACCCATGGAAGCAGCAGTCAAGAAATCAAAAGACACATTGCTCTAGGAAAAGCTGTGGCAAAAGATCTCTTTAGAGTATTGAAAAAGCAAAGATGTCACATCGAAGACGAAGGTACGTCTGACTCATGCCATGGTATTTTCAGTGGCATCATATGTTGCGAAAGCTGGACATTGAACAAGAGAGACAGAAGAAGAATTGATGCTTTTGAATTGTGGTGCTGGAGACGTCTATTGAATATACCATGGACTGCCAAAAGAACCAACAAATCTGACCTAGAAGAAGTGCAACCAGAGTGTTCCTTGGAAGCAAGAATGGCCAAACTGCATCTTACATATTTCGGACATGTCGTCAGGAGAGATCAATCCCTGGAGAAGGACATCATGTTTGGGAGAGTGGCAGGTCAATGCAAAAGAGGAAAACCCTCCACCAGATGGATTGACACTATGTCTGCAACAATGTGCTTAAACATAAATAAGATCGTTTGCCTGGCACAGAATCGGCAAGTGTTTTGATCTGCTGTACATAGGGTCGCTATGAGTCGGACTCGACTTGACGGCACCTAACAACAACAACATTATCTTGCTAAGTTGTTGACCTGTTGGGTGTGCATATTGCATATATCTTCTGGTTTATAACTTGTTTTTCACTCCGCTTGTTGTGTGTGTTTTTGTTGTTCATTTTGTTTTATTTTGATATAAGGTCTCATTGTGTAGCCCAGGCTGGCCTCACGCTTGGGAGCCTCCTACCTCAGTCTTCCTAGTGCTGGGATTACAGGCATGGGCCACCACACCCAGCTGTTGCTTGTGTTTTTTGAGAACAGCTCACACTGCTGAATTTTGTTCTTTTTCTTTTCTTCTTTCTCTCCTCCTTCCCTTCCTTCCTTTATTCTGAGGAGGTTTGCATTAATATAAGGCAAATAGGAATTTGGGGGGTTTTGTTTTGTTTTGTTTTGTTTTATGAGACAGGGTCTCACTAGTCCAGGCTGTGCTCTAAGTCACTATCCTCCCTCAGCTTCCTGAGTGCTGGGATTACAGGCATGTGCCACTATACCTGGCCATACATGTTTAATTATTACTCTCTTATACTGTCTTTGTTTCCTTTCTCTTTTATATTGTCCTTTGTGGTGCATTCCTAGGCAAGTTCTACCCTTGAGTTACATCCCCAGCCTGTGATACATTCCTAATGAGACAGATCAAGGGAACTTACTCACTGCATCACTATGCAAGGACTCTCAGTTAAGCAGCCTGCTAAACCACCCTTGTACCAGCACCAGCCATTTTGAACACTTCATTGAAGCCAGATGACAATTGCAAATGGAGCACAACTCTGGCTTCTGAAGATGCAACCCCAGACATGAGTGTTTTAAACAGATTGTGCTGGACTTTTTGCCATTGCAAGCCCCTAGTAAACCCTAGATGACATTGCAGCTATTTCCACCAAAGGTGGAGGGGGAGCACTTCCCCTGGTGGCCTAGCAGAGGGACCTCTGTGATTGGTGCAAGAGGGACAATGCTGTGATTGGTGCAGACACCTCCTTTCTGGCTATATGAGAAGGCTGTTTAGCTCACTAAGTGAGCAAGATGGGAGACACTCTCCTGTGCTATCCCCTGGTATTGCAACATTGTCGTCGTCGTAGTTGTTAGGTGCTGTTGAGTTGTATCTGACTTACAGTGACCCTCATAAGGTTTTCAATGGCTGATTGTTTCGAGCTTGTGTTGGGAGTGGATTGCCACATCCTTCTCCCATTTTTGTGGTGCTGGGAATTAGTTGTTAGGTGCTGTTGAGTTGTGTCTGACTTACAGTGACCCTTATAAGGTTTTCAATGGCTGATTGTTTCGAGCTTGTGTTGGGAGTGGATTGCCACATCCTTCTCCCATTTTTGTGGTGCTGGGAATCTAACCTAGGATCTCAGAGACTGCAAAGTGGTGCTCTACCCACTGAGCTAAATCCCAGCCTGTTGCAGCATCAGGCCCAATAAAAGGCTTCTCTAGGGGTGATCTTTTTGCCTACTTTTAGTAGCATGGGCTAAGCTATTAACATGAAGAAATGAAGACAGGGGACCAGTGATGACAAGGACAGCAGAGTGACAGGGCAGCAAGGCAGCTGGTTCACTGATCTTCTGAAATGGGATGTTGGCCGTCTGTCTTGACAGAAGTGGCAGAAATGACAGAAGTGGGGCCAGCCCTATGCAGCTCCAACCATCCAATAACAGCAGAGCCAGGAGTGGCTCCAATGGTTGGCTAGAGCTGGCATGGGAAACATGAGGCTCTATTGATTGACAGGAAGCAGAGCAGGCCTGCACAGCATGACTGGCAAGAGCAGATCCAGGGGCATCTTGACAATCAACTGGAGCTAGCATGGAAACCTCAAGGCTCTGCTGATTGACAGGAAGTAGAGCTGCTTGTGCAGTTCTGATGATTGGCAGGAGGAACCCATTGAACAGGTGGTGTTAGCGTAGGACCCACAAGGTGCTGCTGATTGATGGGAAGCAGAGTATGGCTCGGGTGGCTCCCTCTATATGTAGCAACAGAGCTGAGAACCCTGCAGCTCTGACAGTGGCAGCAGAGGAGGGGCTGTGAGAATTGTAATTTTAAAGGGGCAGAGCTTACTAATTACCAGGGAGTGGTAAAAGCAACAAGGCATTGACTGTTGCAAAAGAGACAGGGCTGCAAGATCAGTGGTCAACAGCATCAAAAACAGTGGCAGCGACTAAAGGGCAGTGATAGCTGCCTCCCAGATAGTGGCAATGGTGACAGCAGCTGAAGCAGTAAGAGGTAGCTGAACAGTTCCAGAAGGGTAACCTGGGCTGGAAAAAGAGGGATGGTGGAAGTAAGAGAAGAAAAGAGAGTGGAGAGTTGAGGCTGAAGGATGTTGTTAGGTGCCATAGAATCAGGTCAGACTCATAGCTGCCCTATGTACAGCAGAACAAAACAGTCCCTGGTTCTAAGCCATGTACACGATCTTATTTATGTTTAAGTCCATTGTTGCAGACCCTGTGTCAATCCATCTAATGGAGGGTTTTCCTTTTCTTTGTTGACCTGCCACTCTCCCAAACATGTCCTCCTCCAAGGACTGGTTCCTCCTGACTACCTGTCCAAAATGCATAAGACGCTGTCTAGCCATCTTTACTTCCAAGGAGCACTCTGGTTACACTTCATCTAGGAAAGATCTGTTGGTTCTTTTGGAAGTCCATAGTATATTCAGTATTCTTCTCCAGCACCATAATTCAAAAGCATCACTTCTCCTTTTTAATGGCTGATTGTTTTTTGGGAATGGGTTGCCAGGTCCTTCTCCCAAGCCTACAGCACCTGGTGTTCCCAGGTGGTCTCCCATCCAAGTACCGACCAGGCCCAACCCTGCTTAGCTTTTAAGATCTGATGGGATCAGACGCCAGAGTGGTGCAGCTGCATGCTGTCAAAGGCTTAGGATTCTATATTTCCTCAGCCTGTTTAAGACTTGTAATACTGGAGGATGCCACTTGCTGCTGCTGCTCCTCCAGCTTGCCTGCTGTCATCACTTGCTGTCGTCAAATCCTCAGAGATACACAGAGCCTGCCAAAAACCATCACTTGAAGAACTTCTCCTTGCCTTTCCATGATTTCTGTCCAGGTAGAGCAAAAGGACTCCAGCTAGCTAATTGATAACACTTATGTAATGAATTCAGTGGTACTCTTAGTCCCTGGAAATCTTGGTTTGAAGTGATCTTTCCTGAATATGTGGTAAAATGCCCCTGTAAAACCACCTGGACTTAATGTTTTTTGGTATTTGGTGGTGGTTTATTTGGGGTGGAGGTTGATGGGTAGAGTTACATTCCTGATCCTGCTTTGATTATTCAGTTTTTTGTTGTAAGTTTTGACAGGTTACATTTTTCTATAAGATTGTTTCATCTAGAGTTTTCAAATTTATCATCAAATATTCATAGTATTTTTATACTCTACATTTCTACTATATTTATAAGTTATGACCCTTTTTACTTCCTGATCTATCCAATTTCATTGATTGTCTTGTTTTCTGTCCTGTTCCTTTTATAATTTTACATTTTTTTAGTATACTGTGTTCGTTTTTTGACTTTTCAAGTTAGATGCTTCACTCATTAATTTTCAGTCTTTTCTAACATATGCATTTAAGACTATAAAATTTTCACTAAGGCCTGTTTGGCCTGCTGCTGTACCACTGTGGTGTCTGATCCTGTCAGCTCTCAGAAGCTAAGTAAGGTTGGGCCTGGTTAGTACTTGGGTGGGAGACCACCTGGGAACACTGGGACTGCTTGGGAGAAGGACCTGGCAACCCACTCCCCAAAACAATCAGCCATTGAAAACCTTATGAATAGCAGAGAAGCACTAACAATAGCACCTGGCATGGCAGTGTTGGCTGGAGTTTTGTCTGTTGTACATAGTGTTGCTATGAGTCTGACTTCATTCAACAGCACCTAACAACCACAAGACCTGTTTGAGCTCTGTCCCACACGTTTTGGTATGTCATATATTGTTCAGATTTAAAATTTTCCTGTTATCACAATTTTTAAACTGTGAATTATGTGATAAATTAAAATCTTTTCAAGTGTACTGGAGATTTTTGATTTATATTTTCCTGTTAAATTTTAATTGTATTGCATTATACTCAGAACATGCTGTATATAGTACTGGTTATTTGGCATTTTTTAAAGATCTTTGCTGTGTGGCCTCTTAATTGGTCATTTAAAAACATGTTTAATATTTGCCTTAAAAAAAGTATATTTAAAAATGTTGGCTACAAGTTTATATAGTCTGCTTGTTCTGGTATTAATTTAGCTACCAGGTGTATATTTTTACATGCTTCCTCCCATTTAGTTACCTTTCGGTCCCAGTATTTTTATATGTGCCTCCCCTAGCTTCCCAGTGCTGAGGATAGAGCCCAGGCCCTCTAGCATGCTCTGCCACAGAGCTACATCTCTGGTACTAAATGTGTCTCAGAGACTTTGTCTTTTATCTAGTGAGTTTAATCCATTTGCATTTCCCACAACTTCTGGTTTATTGTTGGTTCTATTTTCATCACCTTATTTTGTGCTTTCTAGTTTTGATTTTGTTTCTGTACGTTTTTTGTTCTTTGGGTTTTTTGTTTTGATTGATGCCTTTTTTCTCTTTTTATTTCATTTTTCTATTGGATTGAATGAGTGCTTTATTAGCCCCCTCTCCCCTCCTCCTATTTGCTTCTTGGAAATCATACATTCTCTTTCCTTTAAGTATTAACATGGTTACATGACTTAGTCTAAAACTAATCAGTCTTCCTGCCTTTCTACTTTACACAGTATAGCTATATAGTATTTCATTTCCGCCTTATTTTTATCTGTACTTCAATTAGTCATTATTATTACTGTTTTACACAGCTAATACCTGTTTATACTTACTATGTTGACCAGTTTTCTTGCTTACCCTTGCTTTGGTATCCCAGTCATTTTTTCTGGTTTGCTTCCTTTAAAACAGTGGTCTGTACATGGTAAATTCTTTTTGTTTAGACTGTCATTAGTTAGTTTGTTTTTTCCCCCAACCACTCTTGAATGATAGTTTGTCAGGGTATAGGATGCAAGGGTGGTGGTTTTACTTATTAGCAGTTCCAACATATTTCTCCATTTCTTTGTTTTTGTAATTGCTTTTCTGAACTCTGCTAGCAGTCAGACTAAATTATTCTGTAGGTGATCTGTCCTTTCTCTGTGGTAGTTTTTGAGATTATCTTCTTGTTTTAGGTGGTGGTGGGGGGTAGTTGTTTTGCAGTCCTGGGGATTGGATCCAGGTCTTCATGCATACTAGGCAAACATTCTACAACTGAACTACACCCCTAGCTGTGCTGGAAGTGTCCCAAATTGCACATCCTAGGATGTGAATAGAGATTTATTTTCACTTACACTACTTGGAATTTGTGCCTGTTGAATCTAATGACTTAATGCCTCTGATTGAGCTTGAGAAATTCTTAGCCATTATCTCTTTAATTATTGTCTCTGTTCTGTTCTGGAGGGTTGTTTGTCTAAGTGAATGACAGACCTCACTTTGTCCTATCTTAGAATGTTTTAAATTACGAAGTAGCACACATTCAAAAGAGTAACTATTTCTATAGTGCAGATAATAATTACAAATCTCAAATAATTATATAAAATAAAACAACCACCACCAGCTGCCTGAACAATATTACCAGGGCTGCAAGTCAGCCATCTCCTGTGTCTTTTGTAGGGATTTGAGAATTTTGTAAAACTACCTGGTTGAGGGGCTGGGATTTGGCTCAGTGGGTAGAGCGCTGCGCTGCAGTCTCTGAGGCCCCGAGTTCAATTCCCAGCACCGCAAAAATGGGAGAAGGGCCTGGCAATCCACTCCCAAGGCAATCCCGAAACAGTCAGCCATTGAAAACCCTATGAGGGTCGCTATGAGTCAGATACCGACTCGACGGCACCTAACAACAACAATAACAACCTGGTTGAGGTGCTTTAGTAGCTGTTTATTCTGTAAGGAGCTATACAATCAGAGATGTGGTAGAGTGGATTCCAGTATTTGTTACATTTTGTATAACATTTGTTGAGCACTTTATGTGCTGGGACACTAAGAAGTACTTTACCTTGGTTGCCTCATTTAGCTAGAGGTGTCCCTGTGTCTCTTTTCAAATAATTAAAGGCCGTGTCTTCTGTGTCTGGAAGAAGTAAATGTCCTTGTCTAGAGGGTATTGGTTTAGTATGCCACATTACTAATAAGTTCTGGCATCTAGGAGCATGCATTAGCAGCTAATATTGGCTATGTAGTTATGGTATTATAAGTGTTTAATTATATCATTCTTTTTTTTTTTTTTTGACACATGGTCTCACTGTATAGTCCAGGCTGGCCCTAAACTCAAAATCCTCCTGCCTTAGCCTCGTGAGCACTGGGATTTCAAGGGTATGCCTCCATGCCCAGCTACATTCTACTCTTAAAGAATGAACTACTAACATTTTAGTATAACAAATAAGGAATTAAGCTTGAGAGTTGGAGTAAAGTGGCCAAGAACTCACAGATAGAGAGTGGCAGAGATATGACTCCAGCTCGGGCAGTTTGGTTTGCAACTCTGTGCTTTGCTGCCTATAAATGACTTAAATGACCCAGATGGCTCCTTGTATAACACTCAGATTCTGTATTATATGCTGTTAATTGGCCTTTCTTTTTTATTCTTTATTGTAGCAGTACTAGGGGTGGAACCTGGAGTCTCAAGAATACTAGGCAAGCACTCTTCTGCTGATCTACATCCCCAGCCCCTGGGTTTAATTAATGAGTTTTGCAAAAGAAAGGGGGAAAACATGAGGAAACTTAGCCCTTAGGTCTAAGGAGAGGGCTGTCTTTAAGTGTCAATTTAGGATTTGCCCTTCTCAGCAGAAAACCTTCCCAAAACTGTGCCCCTCCACAACCTGGTTGGATGTCCTTCTGTGTTCCTCTACCCCTTGGGCCTGTCATCCTGGATCATATCTTGTTCTGCATTGTAATTGGCTATTTAAATGTCTCTTTCCTCTCACTGGACTCCATGCTCAGCCAGGACGTCTTTGTCTCTAGCACTCAGCATAATATCTGGTCCATAAAAGTTCACAAATAGCACATATTCTTTAATTCTTAGTGATGGGGTAGTATAAATATTATGCTAGAAGAACTAATGATAGGGGAAAGTTTTTATTGAGAATTTATTATATTCTAGGTACTATGATTAAATTTTTTACAGACTTCCCACAGGTAATTATAATACTGAGTTATGATTTACCTGAACACATTGTCATCTAGGCCTCCCCATAATCCTGAGAGATAAGTATTATTGTCACCTGTTCTGCACCTTACAGTGATTATTTGACTTCCCTAAGATCAATCTCCTTTTAAGCTGTAGAATCTGGACTCAAACCCATATCTGTCTGATTCCAGAACTTGTGGTCTTGGCACTTTAGCATATTGTTCCTCTGGTGATCCTCACAGTTGAGTCAAATTGGAAAACAAATGATTGCGTTTACTGGTCTTGAAAAATTGCCAAGAAGCCTGCCCCTGTATTGGGACAATTTGATTAACAAAAGAACACCAACAAATGGGTTCAGTTATGCATTGCAGTGATTTCTTTTTGTGCTCATCCAACCTTAGCATGGACTGGCATTAACCTGTTGAGAAAAGAAAATAGATTTTACACACCTTTCAGTACAACAGCAGTTGTCTTGGTTAACCCAAAATTGGCCTGATAAGCCAGGTTTGCTTGTTAGATTCACATGTGTAACACAAGCAGATTGTGGTGACTGTGACCAACACTGAACTGTTTATTCTTAATGAGATGTGAAACTGGATAATGGATGAAGTCTAAGTTGGTGTAAATTGAATTGGCTGGCATTGCTATTCACAAAAGACAGTGGAAGGACTGAGACATTAAAATATATGTTCTTCAACCACTGAGCAGTAGCTAAACCTTTTCTGCTTTTTATTTTTAACTTGTTTTTTACTTTAACAGTGCCAGTCATTTCCAAAACGGTCAATTTCATGTACTCAAAGATGTTGTTAGGTGCTGTCAGGTCAAGTCTAGTTTACAGCAACCCTATATACAACAGAATGAAACACTCCTTGACACTGTGCCATGCCTGGCACTATGTCAGTGCTTCTCTGCTATTCGTAGGGTTTTCAGTGGCTAATTGTTTTGAGATTGTTTCAAGAGCAAGTTGTCAGGTCCTTCTCCCGTTTTTGTGGTGCCAGGGATTGAACCCAAGGCCTCAGAGAGTGCAGAGGGGAACTCTACCAACTGATCTAAATCCCAGCTTCTCAAAGATACTATCTTACTCAGTTAAGAGTTACATTTCACATTTTAAAATAAATCCAAAAGTTTTTTTCCCCCACAGTAAAAACCTATCTAAAAATTACAGTTTGGCTATTGTAGAATTGTACTTTGGCAAAAAGAGTTATGGGCTCTTTTGCTATGTTTATTAATGCAAATAAAATCTTTGCAGTTCTAGAAATTTGTATCCTTGTGATTTGATGGAATGTCCTTGGTAGTGGTTATTGTAGCTATTTCTAGAAATGAAAGTTGACTGTTCTTATTATTTGGCAGTTACCACACATGAATGTCATCAG
Organism: Pedetes capensis; assembly: GCA_007922755.1. Classification (NCBI taxonomy): domain Eukaryota; kingdom Metazoa; phylum Chordata; class Mammalia; order Rodentia; family Pedetidae; genus Pedetes; species Pedetes capensis. The sequence continues at coordinate 305,338 of VMDO01000395.1, read as the reverse complement.
ATGTAAATTGTTGAGAGTTTTAGGTTGAAATAATAAAGGAGAAATAGGCCTGAAAAAGCACATAAATTCTGTGAGGTTGATACTGTATAATGGGCTTGTTTTTCTTTTCAGACAGGTCGAATTGACAAATCCTACCCTACGGTATGTGGCCACACAGGACCAGTGCTGGATATAGACTGGTGCCCACATAATGATCAGGTCATTGCCAGCGGTTCAGAGGACTGCACAGTTATGGTAAGTTCCCTGTGTTGCATGACCGTGGCCATTGACACCCACCTCCTGCTTTCAGAAGTGTGTGTGTGCACGCACAAAGGCTGAAAAAGCAGAAAGTGAGTGGTTTTGACCATCCATTGGTTTACACAAAGATGTAGCTATGTTGAAGCTTAGCTGCTGATAAGCACTTTACAAGCCTTATGTCAACATAAGAACGTCTTCATTCTTCTTTTGTATAAATGTATATGTGTAAGTGCTAATTGACAGCTGATAACAATTCTCTGGGGAAGATTTGAAGGAAAATAAAATGACTAATCCTGTGAATGCCGATTTAATTCTGTGAATGATAGATACACACACACACACACACACACACACACACACACACGAGAATAAATTGGCACAAAATTATATGTTACAATTCAGTAAGATGCCAAAAGATAGGCAGATAAAATGGACTATGTAACAGGTATTGAGAGATAGTAAGAGTCTGGCAAGTACTTATTTCCAAGCTAATATCAGGAGGTATTTTCTGTCCACTGGACACTGCTGAAAACATTTTTAAATGAAGATACACAAATAAAAACTTGAAATTTCTTTACACTCTTTCATTTAGATTCTAAAAGTAGATTGTGTATGAAGACAGCCTTTGGGATATTTTAGACTTTTTGTTGTTTTTTTGCTTTGTTTGTGGGTTTGTTTTGTTTTGTTTTGTTTTGTTTTGTTGGCAGGATCTTACTGTGTTGCCCAGGGTGGGCAGAAGGTGTATGATCTGTAAGCACAGAATTCCTGGGCTCAAGCAGTCCTCTTGCCTTAACCTCCAGAGTAGCTGGCACCACAGGTGCAGGCCTGGCCCAAGGACACATTTTTAATGAGAGCTTTTCCTTTATTTTACGTGTGTGTGTGTGTGTGTGTGTGTGTATTTATTCATTCATTTACACTTGGGAGTTGAACCCAGGGCCTTGAGCATGCTAGGCAAGTGCTATGCTACTAAGCTGCAGCCCCAACCCATTTTTTATTTTGAGACAAAGTCTCACTGGCCTGCCTCTGGCCTTGAATTTATGGTCCACTTGCCTGAGCCTCCCGAGTCAGTGGGATTACAGGCATGCACCAATGACCCCAGTAAGCTTCTTGTTCTTGATTATGAACTTTAGCCTTAAAATAAAGTGATTAGTTTTGATCAGTTTTTAATACCAAAATATGTTGAAAATGTTACATCTAAGCACAATGGGGGATTCCTGCTGTCCCTGAAGTAAGTGAAGGTCACCCCTAAGTGATTGTCATGCAGTCTCACACATGGGGTAGAGAGCTTAGAAAGCCATACTACTATTGTTGTCCTGTTTGTTGTCACTGGACCAAGATATTTTTTGGAATTCCTTATTAATTAAGGCTATTTTACATAAACAAATTAATTCCTGAGCTGTATTATTTAAACGAATCTACCCACTTTTCCTCATGGGCTTTTTGGCTCCTCCTGTGATCTCATAATTTTGATAGCTAGAGCATATTAAAGAAACATTCTTCTGTTAAAAGGAATTTTTCTGTTTAATATTCTTTGCAGAATTGATCATTTTAATGGCTGTAGACACATTTTGCTAAAGGAAAGGAACATCAGTCAGCCTCTACCAGAGTCTTCATCTGAGAGTCTACCACTTTTGAAGGTGGTTTGTTCCAGATCTTTCTCTCCTTGTCTGCAGCCTTCCTGGCCAAAGGTTTTTTTAACCTTTCACACTATAAAACACACCAAATAGTTAAATAAATTAAGTGACAGTGTGAATTAAATGAATTGAGTGGTTTGTTAGACAGTGAACACCCTGAGGTCACCTTCCATGTTAAGACCTAGAGCATCTGCACCCTCCTCCCTGTGCCCATGGCTGGGGTAGCCACTCCCTCTGTAACAGTTGCTGTTGTCCCAGCTTCTTACAGTGCTCATCTTCCTGCCTTTCTTCATGTTGCTAGTGCCCAAGTGTGCATTTCTAAACACTGTAACTTAGTCACCCCAGTTTTAAAAACTTGTCTTTTAAGTCTTTCTCAGTCTGTCTGTTGAAGAACTCTGACTTTTGACCCGTACTTTTCAGCTTTCTGGATACTTTTGCCCTAGTTTTTGATCTGCACTTGGCTGAACCCATGGATATGGTACCCATAGATATGGAAGGCTGACTGGATATTATTCAACTTCTTTTGGCATAAAGTGTGGTTATCAAAGTCAGACAATTAACTTTCTTTCCCTTATAAATCATAGACTCTTTTTGCCTAGGTAGTCATAAGATTTTTTTTTTTAGATGTAGTTGATTTTACTAGAATATTGTTGGTCATTCTGAGTTGGTATTCTTAAACACATGGCATGCTGTTTCAGTATATAGTTTAACATCTTGTTTTTCTTTTCCCAGGATAATTTTCTCAAATTACAGTGTTTAGTATATGTTCTATTCCCTTGCTTTGATTTTCTTCTTCAGTTACTACTATGATCCATACACTTTATCTTCCTTACGTATCTTCAGTATTTGTCAATTTCTCTTTAGGATTTTTTGTTTGTTTTTTTTAAACCATTGATTGATTGGTTGGTTGGTTGTACTTGGGGGTTGAACCCAGGGCTTTGTGGATGCTAAGCAATGCTCTACTGCTGAGCTGCAGTTTTTATTTTTTATTTTGACACAGCATCTTAATAAGTTGCAGAGGTTGCCTCTGGCCTCAAACACTCTATCCACTGCCTCAGTCTCCCTAGCCAAAAGAGATGGGCATGTGCCGTGGTGCCTGGCTATTTATTTTTGTGAGGGAGAATTTTTATTACTTTGTACTCAACAGTGTGCATTTAAGCTAGCTTAGTGGCAAGTTCTGTAGCCTTTGTTTTCCAGCTTGGCAGTTCGAGCCCCAGGCTGGACCAGGAATATTGCCTTCCCAGTGACGGTGGATCTCATCACATCTGTTATTGTAGCTGGTCCTGGGAGCCTCCACAAGCTTAGCCAAGGCTCTTATTTTTTATTTTTATTTTTTTTCCCCAACTTGACCTGTGTGAAGGCCATGGGGATACAGGTCTTCCTGTGGACCTGATGCCTCAGTCTGGGCTTCCCCTTGATAATGCACTTGGAAAACACCCATCTTAAGACCCAAGGCAGCCAGGAAGACTGCAGACTCAGTGGGATCCATGTCATGTGCAGTCACCGCCAGCTGAGCTGTGTTCTCCACCACAAGGGGAGTATTAACCCCTCCAGGGTGCTTTTTCAATGGAGACATCCCTTTTGCCACAGCTTTCTTCTCAGCCTGGGCCAGCAATCTCTGCTGCTTCTCTTGCTGTCTCCTGTCTGCCCTTGTTGGCTAGCTTAAACAGTTGAGTAGCTGTTAAGAGACAAAAGCTTGGCTGAACTGGTGAATCGCAGGAGGCTCTTTCAGTTGATCATAGAGAGCCTTTCTGATTTCTGTGTCCCTTTGCTGCTGCAGCCAGGTCCTACAGGGCCATTTGACAAAATGGGTAAGGTCTCTTTGGGCTGATGTCCTGTCTGTTGCCAGAATTCTTAGGCCTTTCCTCAGACAAGGGCTTTGCCACCTTCTTAGCCACTTTCTTCCCTTTGGCCTTCTTCCCTTTAGCATCATTGGGCTGCTACCTGTTACCTCTTTGCGGCACGTTGTTGAGTTTATTTGCTGTGTGTTCTTTCTTGGTTAGTCTTCACTTCTAACGTGATTTTTCTTTTGTTTCTATAATTTTTTCTTGATTTGTCACTTCATTTTGCAATTTAAGTTCTGCGTTATAGTGTTTCATGTCTTATATTATTTTAATGTCTTTTTCCATCATTTTGAGATAGTAACTATAATTTTAGTTTTGAGGACTTTTTAAAGATTCTTTTATTATCTGTAGCAATGCTGTTTTGTATCTTATTCTGTTTTTCTCTTTTTTTAAATAATTATTTTTGGATTTAACTGTGTGCAGTGGGAGGGAGAGGGGGGATTTAGTGAAGGTGGCTTGGTTCAGATAGCTGTTCTCCCTTCAGAGAGCATCTTTAGGTAGAAATGTTGTGACTTGCTTTCTGAGATTTCCTGGCCTGCTTTCCTTTGGCCTTTCTCATCCCTGTGTCCCTCTTATTTCTATCCTGCTCAAATTTGATTCCATTCTTGTTAGTGTGATGCCCTCTCTGGTTGGTTTTGAGAGCACTGGGTCGAGGATGCTCCTGCCCCAACCAGACCTTTCCATTGCAGGTTCCATGCTCTGCTGCTTCTGCGAAGGACAGAAGCCTTCCCAGTTTCCAGCACTGGCCTCAGGTCTGTGACCCCCACGCCCACCAGAGGCTGATACTGTGCAGACCGTGTGGCTAGAGGTGGTTTGCATTTTGGGGTTGATCACCACCTGAGCTTGTGTAAATGCTATTCTTGAGCATTTTTGTTTTGTTGTTTGCTCTGTTTTTATGGAGAGGCTTGGGAAAAATCTGAAAACCATGCTGCTGCTGAGACCACCGTCTTCCCAGAATCTTCACAGGGCTCCCCTTCATTAGTATTGCTGAACATTTTGTAAATTAAATAATGCTCTGGGATAAATCTTCCTAATTTTTTAAAACCCTTAATTATGTAACTGATATTTAAGTCACTCTTTAATCACTTAATGTCCCCCAAATCATATGTTATAATTGGGGTAATTGAAGCTTTTATAGGTTAGCAGTTGAAATGAAATTGTAAAGAAATATTTGATCTGCTCCTATTTCTTAATACCTTATTTTCCACTTCTTTCCTAAAGGTAAATGAACACTGCACAGTAGATCAAATGGTATCAAACAACACTCTTTTTTTTTTTTTTTAAACCAGAAAAGCTCTCAGTAGTTTCTTAATAGTAGGCTATTAGTAGCAGCTCATGAGCTACAAATGATAGTATAACAAGGCCTGGTTCCAGCTGAGGGACACCAAGAAGAGCCTGAGACCCAGAGTCTGAGCATAGGCAGGTTGTTACGCACTCCCAGCCTCAAGTTGTCTTACATATTAAGTGGAGATGTAATCATCATCATCATCATCATCATCATCATCATCATCATCATCATAATGTATATTTAGAGAGTCACAGGAAGCCACAAATGTGTAAGTAGTTATGTTTATAATGAGGTTTGATGTGTACCTATAGTGAATCCTTAGCAGCAAGAATACCTTTAACAGACATTTGGTAGAAAAATAAAGCAGAGCCAGTTTATCAAATAACTGTAAAAGGGATACAATTAATTTGGATTACTTGTAGTATAGAGCCCATTAAGGCCAGGCATGGAAGCATTGATTCAGTGACAGTGATGTTACTTTGATTAAAGTTTAGGAGAGTGAAGGCCAATCTTAATGGGCAGGCCTCTATCTTTTAGAAGTGGCTTCTTTAAGCAGCCTAAAAGTAAATTGCCTACAGCAGTACCACTGTGCTCAGAAGCTAAGCAAGGTCAGGCCTGGTTAGTACTTGGATGGGAGACCACCTGAGAACACCAGGTGCTATAGGCTTGGGAGAAGGACCCCGCAACCTACTTCCAAAGATACAACCTGCCATTGAAAACCCTATGAATAGCAGAGAAGCAGTAACAATACTATTTTGCCTGTTGTACGTAGGGTCGCGGGTTGCTATGAGTCAGATACCAACTCAATGGTACCTAACAACAACAACAAAAGTAAATTATATTGACACAGTTTGGCTTTTTTGTACCACTTTTTAAAGCAGTGTTTGATACCAGTAACCAGCAATTATATAAACCCTTCTCCCACGAATTGCAATTTGCTCCTAGGTTTTCCAGAGTCTTGGTACGATGGGTTTTCTTTGACAATACCTTCACATGGAGAGAGTTTGAGATTGTGGCTTCTAAGTATTTTATTTGGAGAAATTTTAGCTCCAAGAAAATGATAGTACTTTAAATAATACAAAGAGCAGCCAAGTTAAATTTAGTGATTATTGTTGATTACACTTATCTGCAGAGCAGTAATCAAATACAAATGCAAAAATGGTTAATTTAGACAATGAGATTGCATAGTCGTTTCTTCCAGAAGTCAAAGAAATGGAAAGATCTTATAAGCATAATAGTCTGAACTGTCTTCCAGCTGTATGTCCTAGATGGTCCCAAATTACTAAATTTAGATGAATACTTTACCCCCTCCTCCCAAATCAGTCTTATTCTCCTACAGAAATCAACAAAAGTAAACTCTCAGCCTTGTTCATTTTTGTTCTATTGTAAATTTCCCCCTAAACTTTAGGCCTTGAAGTAGAAATGGAAGTGTTGTTGTGGTTTCTTTCAGTCATTCGGCAGGGCTTTGTAGTGCTTCATTTTGTACAGATTGGGTCTGGGCCATTTCACCAGAGAATGCTTTGACCCTGGCAGATCAGAAGGTGCAGCACTCAGTTCCTGATTTTCCCAAACCCAGTGTTCTCAGTGTTGTGGTCATTTGGAAATGCTCTGATGCTGTACACACTGCCCCATGGGGCTCTTGGGCCTAGAGTTTTCTGTAGGTGACTGTGCCTCTCAGCGGCTGCTACCTAATCTATATACCTCTCCATGTCTCGAAAGCGCATCTCTCCTTCATTTTCCCTTTGGAATCAGTTTCCTTAGCTTTTCAGAAATACGGCCCTTAAGGGGAATGATCCTTTTTATGGCTGTAACTGTAGTGCCTAGCCCAGTAGCAGGTTCATGATGGGCGATTAAAATAAGAAAGCAGGACCTGGAAACACTTTGTGCTTTAAATTTGCACTGTGTTTGAAAAATAAAACCATTAAACTAATTGTACTTTACTACTTGAAAGAAGCCCAAGTTTCTTCATGTTTCTCTTTCTGATTGGAGCTGTTCTCTGGCGCTGTCGTTTCTCCACATGCAGTTTCCCATGTGAAAAGGAGGCTAAAGATGCAGTAGTTCAGAACATGTGCTTGAAGTTGTTTTTTTCCAGAACCTCAATGGGTTTTCAATGATTGATTCACTTTTGCATCTGGAAGCCCTTGGGACTGATTGTGTTTTTGTTCTTTCTTTCAAAACAAAACAAAACATTGCCATAGTAATGTGGTGTTCAAATAGAAAACTTGAGGAACACACAGTGGTATTTTTTTAAGTGGGCAGGGTCATACCTTATCATTCCTGCTGTGCTGAAATGCCCACTCTGGGCAGCCTGGTGGAGGATGCTTGTGTGTTTTTCTTCCCTACTCCCTGCATGTTTTTGAGACAGCTTATTGGTATTGGAGTGCCAGTCCGTAACCATGGAGCAGAGAAGGGCTAATGTGCCTGCATAGAGAGCAGATCTGTCTTCACTGTGCTTAATCAGCCTGGGCATAAACTAAAGCTTTCATACATAAGACATTTGGGATGTTGCATTACTATCAGTTAGTTGAGTACACTAGTGAGTTAATTTGAAGACTTATCCTAAGAAATCCTAGTGTTCAGACCTAAGACCATATGTGGGGTCATAGTGGTCATAGTAACAGCAAGAAGAGTAATCATGAGCATATGATAAACACTTCTTTTGCTAGGTGGTGATCCAGGCCTTTCTGTGCATGATTGTATTTAATAATCATTGTGACAGCACAGTTAAGGCAGGAGTATACCCATTTTACAGCTTAGGAAACACAGGCCCAGAGAGTAGCAGTTTGGTCAAAGGTCACACAGATGCGGAGTGTCCAGAACCTGACCTTCTAAGCTCCATAGCCTGTGCTTCTCCCTGTCAACAGAGTTTCCTGTTAGAGTTGTTGTTAGGTGCCATTGAGTCGTGTCTGACTCATAGTGACCCTTACAGGGTTTTCAACGGCTGATTGTTTTGAGATTGCCTCAGGAGTGGATTGTCACACATCCTTCTCCCATTTTTGCAGTGCTGGGAATCAAACCTGGGACCTCAGAGACTGCCGAGAGGTGCTCTACCAACTGAGCTAAATCCCAGCCATTTGTTAGATAGTGCTGTGAAAAATGATTTAGCTTGTTTGACCCTTCTAATAACTCCCCTGTAAGCAAAGCCCGTGCTGCCCCCAGTTTTAAACAAGGAAATTGAGGCTCCTAGAAGTGAAATTCCTTTTAATATTAACATAGCCAGTTAGTGTTCCAGCCCTGACACACAGGCCAGAGTCCCCGATTCTGCATGAGACTAGATGTGTACTGAGTGGTACCTCTGTTCTTTGCTGTCTCTGAGCCACAGGAGGCAAGGACACCAGTCCAGACTATCAGACCATTACCCAGAAGTAGCAGGCCACCCTGAAAGGGCAAAGAGCCACGTAATGACAGGCCTGTGAGCACCAGCCAGAGGGTGTGTGTGCTCAGTGTGGAAAGACCTACAGCTCTTTCCCACAGTCCACCATGAGAACACTGCCACCTTTATTCCCGGCAGATGTCAGGGTTTGTTTCGCAGGCTGGCGCAGTCACTTCTTCCCCTGCTCTCAGTCACCGGGCTTGCAGTGTTACCCGTTGGCTCCAGTGCTTGTTCTCTGCTGGCTCCTCAGCCAGTCTGTCCAAGGCTTTGTTTGGATGCTGCATGCACTTTTCAGACAGTTGCTTTATGCATCTGTGCTATTTATTTTGAAACTGAGTACCTGATTCCTTTCTTTCTTTCCCTTCACCTAACTCCTTTTCATTCTCGGAGGTCATCTATTCAGGGAACCTCCCTGCATGGCCCAGCTTGGTTAGCAAGGTAACTGGTGCTGCTTGCATTTGCATTTAGCACTCTACTTACTCCAGCACAGCATTGGTTGACTGCAGGGTATCCCAGTGAATAACACGGGGAAGAGCCATAGCTAATGGCCCTGGGCATTATTCTGATGTATCAGGCTCCTATTATCACATCAGTCGTTTGGCTGCCCCACAGAGGGCAAGTTCAGTGCTGTCCTCATTTTATACATGAGAAAAATTAAGGCCCAGAAAGGTTTGGTGAATGTCCCCAAGGTCACCTCACTGATACCTTGCAGAACCAGAATTTGCATAGTCAGCCTGGCTAGAGCCCTTTATAACCACTGCTCTATACTTTGTCCACATTTTGGAAACACTGTTTGTGCCAGGGCTTTATTAACATACGTAATCATCTCAGCAACCCTAGGAGTGATGTTTCAGTTCTCTTCTTTGCCCAGGATCATCACAATAAGTGGCTTGGGCAAGATTTGAACCAGAGTTTACCTAGCTCCAGAGCCTACACTTTAACTCTCTATATCCCACCACTTGTATTTGCTTTTCTTCGTTTTGAGTGTAATAGAAGCCTTCTGCTTTGTTGGACCATTGACGAATCTAGAGCATGGCTAGACCTGCTTTATAATGGCTACTTAGTAAATGTGTTGCATGAATGTATAAGTGGGGTAGTAAAATGAGTTAGATGCCTATGTTCAATGTGTAAACCCAGTTGAGGGAGCCATTAAATCTGCTGAACGTGAGGTAAAAAAGGAACACAGAGGGTTTCATTTAAAAATTACATAATCAATGCTCCATTATTGAAAATTTCTTCTCAATTCAAGCAAGAGATGGTTGAAAGAGAAGCTAGAGAAAGGAAGTCTCATTATGAGCTCTGCTTCTGCCCTCATATTGAAGGACAGAAATTCTGGTAATAACCAAAACCTCTCATCACTTCACACCTCCTTAGGGATTTAGGAAACACACTACTTAACTGGTGGTCGGAGGTAGGTAGAAGTTCTGCTGTCCCCCAAAGCCTCCCAGCAGCCTGTGGTTAGGGTGCCATCTGGAGCTGGCATGGGGTATTACCACTCTTTCAGTTGTAAGCATGGGTGACATTTATCTTGCAAAATGTATTTCCTGTTGAGTCATTAAAGTCCCATTTCATAATTGTTGCTCTGCTGACTTCATGCTTTGATCAAATTATTAACCATTGTTTGTTCTGTTCCGAATCTCAGTTATGCTTTATGTTTAGATACCCAAGTTCCATTTGGAGCTATTTTGCTAATCATAAACTGTTGAGTAAAAACAATGCATGTCAGGATGAAAGCACACATGACCTGCTGGAGGAGAAGTATTCGTCCACCCTTTCGTAGGGGAGAGGTGCACAGTGCAGAGTCTGTTGCGCAGGAGGTGCTGTTGGCTAGGTGTGGGAGAGGAGAGGCCAGGCAGGTTGTTCCTATGCTGTCTGTGCTTGTGCACACCTGCCTTGTAGAAAATTCAATGAATGGTTGGTGCAGGGACCAATTATGTGACCTCTAGACTTGGGCCCTCAGAAGGTAGGTATATTTTGCCATTATTTGCATAACAGGTTATATTTAGCTTGAGTAGCATTGAGCTGGGCTAGGATTTAGCTCAGTTGGTAGAGCGCTGAGCTGCAGTCTCTAAGGTCCCGTGTTCAATTCCCAGCACTGCAAAAATGGGAGAAGGACCTGGCAATCCACTTCCAATGCAATCCCAAATAGTCAGCCATTGAAAACCCTATGAGGGCCACTATGAGTCGGATACCAACTCGACAGCACCTAACAACAACAGCAACAAGCATTGAGCTATAATAATGAATGAATCATTTCGGATTTGCCCCCTTACTTTTCAGGATGACACACTTTCTGTTCTCATCTTTCATAGGATAACAGAACTGAGCTGAACCCTAAGCACTTACCTAATCCAGACCTCTGCTTTCCACTAAGCAATGAAAATAAGTTGTTGTCTTCTTTAAAAATCCCTACAGGAGAGCTGGGCATGGTGGCATACATCTATACTCCCAGCACTTTGGAGACTGAGGCAGGAGGATCAAGAATTTGAGGCCAGCCTGGGCTACACAACCAGACCTTATCTCTAAATAAATAAATAAATAAATAAATCCCTACAAAGAGAAATTGCCTTTCTCACTTGTTCCACTGTTGAATGTGACTTTTCACTGGGAAGTTCTAAGTTTTTCATGAGCCTAGTTCCCTCAAATCTTTAGTGATAGTAAATTTACTTAGTTTAATCTTCATATATAAGAAGATAATGAAATTTCAGCCTTTCTTTCTTGTCCCTTCCACTCCACGCTGGAGACCAAACCCAGGGCCTTGTACTTACTAGGCAAGTGCTCTATCACTGAGCTAAATCTCCACCAACTCCGTGTGTGTGTGTGTGTGTGTGTGTGTGTGTGTGTGTGTGTGTGTGTGTTTTAATATATATAACTTTAGCCTTTTCACAAAGCAAAGTATTATTTAATGTATGGTCTTCTAGTATTTTGGGTGCTACTCAGCTTACCTGTAACTTAGTCCTTCTCTTCTTAGAAGGTGTTTCTGCTTCTTAACCTTTAAAACCTTCCTTTTCCATAAACATAAAATCCTTTGTTCTTTCCACTTTGCTACTTTTCCTGTCCCCCTCCCTGCTTCCCAGATACTTCCCCAGTTAGGATGTGGTGAATCTTCTGCATGTCTTCACCAGTCAAGAGGATTTTTTATAAACAGCCCTATTGAGATATAATTCACACAGAATTCATTCATTTAAAATATTCAAGTAAATGATTTTAGGAAATTCAGGTATGCACAACCATCACTACAGACATTTTAGAATATTTTCATCATCTCAAAAAGAAGCCTGTATCCTTCATCTGCCCTCCCTTCCCCTGCTCCCTAGCACTAAGCCACCACTAACCTGCTTTCTGTTTCTCCATATTTCCCTGTTCCAGACATCTTACAGACATGGAATCCTCCACCCTGTGGCCTTTTGTATCTGATGCCTTCCACTTAGCATAATGTTTTCAAGGTTTGTCCATGTTGTAGCACGTGTCAGTGCTTCGTTTTTCTTTAAGGTCAGATAATATTCCATTGTATGACTATGTCACATTTTGTTTAGCCGTTTATCAGTTGGTAGATATTTAGATTGTTTCTATCCTTTGGCTATTGTGTATAATTCACAATGTGAACATTTTTGTATATTTTCATTCCTCTTAGATATATCCCTAGGAGAAGTGCTAGGTCATATGGTAACTCCATACTTAATCATTTGTGGAACTGCCAGGCTGTTTTCCAAAGTGGCTGCACCTTTTAACATTCCCCCCAGCAGTGGATAAAAGCTCTGATTTTTCTATATCTTTGCCAGCACTTGTTATCTGTCTTTTTGCTTCTGGACATCTTAGGGTGTATGCAATGGTATCTTGTGGTTTTGATTTGTACCTCCACTATGACTAATGATGTCAAGTGGTTTTTTTGGGGGGTTTTTTTGGTTGTTTTTTTTTTTTTTTTTTTTTTTTTTTTTTTTTTTTTTTTTTTTTTTTTTTTTTTTTTTTTTTTTGGTACTAGGGGATTGAGCAAACCAGGACCTTGTGCATACTTTGCAAGCTCTCTACTTCCAATTTTTTTTTTTCTATTTTATTTAAGACACGGTCCTACTAAGTTGTACAGGCTGCCTCTGGCCTTGAACTTGCAACCCTTGGGGTCCCACTATGCCTGGCTTTGTCAAACACCTTTTCATATGCTTTTTCTGAATATTTGTATATCTTTCTTGCAGAAATGTCTATTTAGTTTCTTTGCCTTATTTTTTTTTTCTTTTTCTTTCTTTCCTCCACCCCCCACCCTCTTTCTTTCTTTCTTTTTTTTTTTTTTGGTGGTACTTGTAGGTTCAACCCAGGGCCTCACACAAACTTTGCAAGTGCTCTACCGTTGGGCTGCACCATGAGCCCATTTTTTACTTTTTGAGACAGGGTTTAGCTAAATCATGCAAGCTACCTCTGGCCTTGAACTTGCAATCCTCCTGCCTCATCCTACTGAGTCACTGGGATTATAGGCATACGCCACCGCACCTGACTTCCTTCCCCATTTTTAATTTGGGCTTTTTGAGATTTTATTGTTGAATTTTAATAGTTCTTTATATATTCTAGTTCTTAATAGATATATGATCTGCAAATTATTTTCTTCCCTTCTATGGGTTATCTTTCACTTTCTTGTGTCAGACAAGACATTTTGGTGTTGGATTTTTGTTGTGGTGGTGGTGGTGGTTTGTTTTTGGTGTGTCTTTCTTTTTTCCCTGTGTTGCTAGGGACCTAGCCTAGGGCCTTGCATATGCCAGGCAAGTGCTGTACTACTGAGCTACATCCTCAGTCCTCACTTTCTTAATAGTGTTCTTTGAAGCACAAGTTTTTAATTTTGATCAAGTCCAATTATCTATTTTTCTTTGGTAAGATTTACTTTCTATAGTGTATGTTAGAAATACTGTCATTTCTGAATAAAATTGTAGGAAATACATTTTAAAAACTGTGCCATGTCCTCAAGAACTGTGGATTTTATCTAAAGATTTTCACGTGAGTGCTTTTTATGAGTGTTTCAACCATTTTGTGCTTTCCTTCAACCTTTTGCATGCTTTTAACTAGAAAATTTTGAATTTAACAAGGAATTTAAAGTAAAATCTCAACTAACGCTTGAAGTACCATTTTGTAGGCCCTATTGATATTCTTATCTTTAATATCATTGCATTTTTAAAACAACTGTACATAGTCATTTCACAGGGAAATGTGAAGTACCTTTCATCCAGCTCTCAGTGTGTGTTCTGATTGGGCAGAGCAGGTCTCAAATCTGTTTGGTCAGATAAGGTATATTTCATACAGATCATCTTCCTTCTTTTCCAACAGGTATGGCAGATCCCAGAAAACGGCCTCACTCTTTCCCTGACTGAACCTGTGGTGATCCTAGAAGGCCATTCAAAGAGAGTGGGCATTGTAGCCTGGCATCCAACAGCCCGCAACATACTTCTTAGCGCAGGTAGGAGCTAAACAGCCCTTATTTTCCCTTTGCCTGTGCTTCTGGCAGCCCTCCCTGTGGAGGGGAACAGCAGGTGCTCAGTGATTGTGAGCCAGGTGGTTTCAAAGCAGAGCCATAGGGAACCACTGTAAAGTGCACTTGCACAAATTACTCCACACACACAGATGGGTTTGTATACTTTATACACGCTACACTCTGATCCTTTTCATGTGCCATTAAATGTTTTTTCTAGTGGGCATGATGGCTCATGCCAATAATTTGAGTGATTCAGGAGGCAGAGGCAGGAGGATCACAGGTTTGAGGACAGAAGCATTCTGTGTAACTTAGCGAGACCCATCTCAAAATAAAAAGGGGGTTGGGGGTATAGCTCAGTGGCAGAACACTTGCAAAATATGTGTGAGGCTCAGTCCCCAGTACCATTAAAAAAAGGGGTTTTTCTCCTACAGTATTTTTAATGAGAATCGTCTTTTGTTTGGATATACGGAAGTTTATTTATTTAATCAGTCCCCAGTGTCTGGACAATTGGTGGAGGTTCTGATTTTTCACTGTTAAACAGCACAGCAATGAACCCTTGTGTCTAAGTCTTAATGTGCTTACTGGTTTTTCACTGGAGCACTTACTAAGTTTATCTTACAGTAGTCTTTTTCTTTGCCCAAAATTTGAGACTTTGCTTTCTTTCACAAAATGCAGAGGGCACTAGGGAGTTTTGGAGGCAATGAAAATGTTCTATGTCTTGATTGTGGTAGTAGCTACACGATTAGGTCCGTGTGTCAAAATGTATCCAAAGTATATGTAAATACACGTGTTGTGGGTAAATTATACCTAAATAATACTGATTTTTAAAAAAAGCAATACTAATGTTAGTGGTAAGATTTTTAAGACTCTTTCCCCTCACCAGTAAAAAAAGAGGGACAGGTCAGTTTTTAACTGAGAATAGAGAGTGTTTGTGATTTATGGTGAGTTAAATAAAAGCTTAATGCCAAGTACATACTGAAACCAAGGACCACTTTTCAATAAAGACACCTTGTATAATACTGTTTTCTACAGTCACCATCGACCATTCTTGGGAACCTTTCCAGTGATCTACTCAGAACCTCAGTCTGATAAGGAAAAACTTCCAGAGGAGAGAGCCTATCATGGAAAATGTCCTGCTGCCCAGCTTATCTGTGGCATACAGAGGGCATCACCAACAAACTGCTCCCCACTCTTCCTTTTACAAGGGAAGGAGAATGGCAGGCTGCAGTGTTCTGCATATTTTAGGATGACATGATCCATTAACTGTGGGTGGGTAAAGTTACCTGCCTGTCTGTGAGGAGCAAGGTGGAAGAAGGATCAGCTCTCCATCCCAAACTTTAATTCCAGCCTTTCCTACTGTTGTGCAGTTCTTTTCTTAACATTTCCTATCTCTAACCCATAGATAATAGGTATGGTAGGTGCTAGTGGCTAGTTTTTTTGAAGCACTTACAAAATTGCTTTATTGGCAATATTCATCTTTGAAGTATCTTTCCCTATTTCGCTTTATCCTTTAACTAATGTCCTAGAAGCAACACATGATGCTTCTCATTAGAGAAGCCATAGGGCAGACTATTAGAGGAAAGAAGGGTACGGTTTATAAGCTGAGGAGTTAAGGGCCTCTGGGGATTGGTTTCAGAATCTAAGTGCCTACTTGGGTATAGTTTGGGGTTCTCACCTTGATCAGACCACATTGGCCAATTTTTCTCCCCTTTTAAAGATAAAAGTCTGTTGTGAGCTAAAAGGCCAGTCTTTGGGTTTCGCTTCCATTATTTTTAAGTACTGTACTTTCACATACTATGACCATGTCTTATAGCATCCCTGATTTGAATAACTTTCCACCCAAAGTTCCTTTGGGAAAGAAATAAGCTGTATTTATTCTGATGCTTGTTTTATTAGAAAAAGAAACTTGAAATTACTTTGGTGTACTAGCCCAGTGGACTCTTTAGGATTCTGTTTTGATGTAGTTCTTTGTTTTTGTTTGGTTATCCCATGTGAACCCAAACTTAACAAACTGCATTTTTTCCTATATCAATTTTATTTCTTGTATACAAATCTTTCTTCTTTGTCACTTCAGCCTCCCCATATGTAGAACCCCTTATCAGCACATTCCTTCCCATGCACTTATTTAAGTCCTCATGGGGCTTGTAGCTTTCTTGGATGTGTTGTGTGGGTGTTTCAGTCTTCAAGGGGTTTGGTTTGGCTCATTGCAGGCTGTGATAATGCCATCATCATCTGGAATGTGGGGACAGGGGAAGCTCTTATCAACTTGGATGATATGCATTCAGACATGATTTATAATGTGAGCTGGAACCGGAACGGCAGTCTCATCTGCACAGCCTCCAAAGACAAGAAAGTGAGAGTCATCGATCCCAGGAAACAAGAGATTGTTGCTGTGAGTATTCTTAGGAGAAAACCCCATTTGCTATGGCACGTCAGTGACCATGAACTTCCTGCATTTTAAGGCAGGCAGCAGTACTGGCCAGTGAGCCCTAGCTGAGTGCAGGCGCCAACTGTGACCAAGGAAAGGCTTGTACAGGTAGCTGACTGCCTTCTGTTGCATTTCTCTCTGGAGTAGTCATTTCCAGCCTTTACACAACTTTGCTGTCTCACTTGGTGGCCATTATTCACCCAGAAACAATTTGGATCAGTTCACTAGTGCTCTTAAAGCATTTACAAGTGCTGGCATGGTGGCACATGTCTGTGATCCCAGCAGCTCGGGAGGCGGAGGCCGGAGGATCGCAAGTTCGAGACCAGAGGCAGTCTGCATAACTTAGTAAGACCCTGTCTCAAAAAGTAAATAAAATGGGCTGGAGCCACAGCTCAGTGGTCCAGTCCTTGCAAAGCATGCAGGCGCGAGGCCCTGGGTTCAACTCCCAGTACCGCAAAAAAAAAAAAAAAGCAAAAAGCATTTACAAGCCTGGATCAGCTGAACCAGACTACATTTCAGGTCTTGGAGCTTAGTACTGACTATTGACTAGTTGATTCCCCACTCTGTTCCCAAAACAATTGTCAGAGTGTCTAATAGAGCCACAGTAGGCTCTCGTCATCGACTGTATTCATTCTGTTGAGTTTCTGCCACTGAAACTGGGCCTCAACAAAGTTATACATCCTGACTAAGGATGGATATTTGGATCTTCAGTCAGGGTTGAAATTGCAAGTGTTGAATCCAAAGGTGCCTCACTTTAGCTGTGCCCTGGAACCCTTTCTGAGTGGTAGGTGATCTCTGGAAGCATGACATCTAAAGTGTTAGGTGACAACTGTGGCTGTTGCTTATTGAGCACTGGGGACTTGCCTGACTCTGTCTTTCTCCACCCAGCATCTAAGGGTGGCTCCCTGTGCACTCATTAAACAGATAAAGTGAAGGAAGGTGTTAGCTAGACCAGGCTTCGTTGTTGTTGTTGTTAGGTGCCATTGAGTTGAGTCCAACTCAGGGTGACTCTATGGTGTACAATAGACGAAATACCACTCAACACTGTGCCATGCCTGGTACTATTGTCAGTGCTTCTCTACTATTCATAGGATTGTCGATGGCTGATTGTATTTTGGGAGTGGGTTGCCAGGTCCTTCTCCCAAGCCTACAGCACCTGGTGTTCCCAGGTGGTCTCCCATCCAAGTACTAACCAGGCCAACCCTTGCCTAGCTTCTGCGATCCGATGGGATTGGACACCACAGTGGTATGGCTACAGTCCTGACTTCTTTATGTCCTATAATATTGGTGAAATGGTAGGCTATATCCAACCTGCAGGTTATCATCCTCCAAGAAACAAGCAAACACTTGAGAGAGTCCTTTTTTGTGTTTTATGCTTGCAGTGCATGGACTTGGGTTGGCAGTGGGATGTAGTTCATGGAGAGAGGCTTTTGAGTTGAATCCTCGCTCTCTCATTTGCCAGCTAGCTGGGGGACCTTGACCATTGCTTAGCATCGCTGCATTTCCTCCTAGGGAGGGCCGTGATAACACCAAGGGAGCCCTCGCACCTAAGAACATGAATAGCATGTGGGGTGAGGTTGCCTCCAGTGTGTGGGCTCCCCCTCACCTTCCCTTCTTGCAGTTTGGATGTGTGAATTGTGCCTCTTTGCTGTCTATTCTCTCCCCCAGGAGAAGGAGAAAGCACATGAAGGAGCCAGACCCATGCGAGCCATTTTCCTGGCTGATGGCAATGTCTTCACCACAGGGTTCAGCCGCATGAGTGAGCGGCAGCTTGCACTCTGGAATCCGGTAGGCCCCTTCCCTGTCTCCCTGCTTACACTCAGCCTCCTCTCTGTTCTAAGCTGGGCTCTGGGCTGCTAAGTGGGTTATAAGGGTCTGAGTATAATTTTCAAAGCTCCTCCTTGTCTTAAATTGGCTGTGAAGTTCTTATCCTCACTGGAACCTTATTGGTGAGTATACTTCAAAAATGCATTCTTAGCCAACCACGGTGGCACATGCCTGTAATCCTAGCAGCTCGGGAGGCAGAGGCAGGAGGATCGCAAGTTCAAGACCAGAGGCTGTCTGCGTAATTTAGCGAGACCCTGTCTCAGAAAGTAAAAAATGGGCTGGAGGTGCAGCTCAGTGGTCCAGCACTTGCAGAGCATGCAAGCGCAAGGCCCTGGGTCCAATTTCCAGTACCACACACACACACACACAAAAAGTATTCTTGGAGCTGGGTGCAGTGGCTGGGTGCTGTAATCCCAGCAACTTGGGAGGTGAGGCAGAGGATTGCAAGTTCTAGGCTGGGGCAACCTGTGGAACTTAGTGGAAACTCTGTCTCAAAAATGAAAAGTAAAAAATGGGTGAGGGTGTTGTTCATTGGTAGAGTGTGTGCAAAAAGCATGTGTGAGGCCCTGGGTTCAGCCCCTTGGTACTGGGGAGAAAAAAATGCATTCTCGGTACTCCCAAGTAGGCAATTTTTACTATATTATTTATTTATTTATTTATTCGTTCATTCTATGCTTTTTAAAAAGAGTGTATGAAGAATCTAGTACTTAGATTTGGGAAACAAACTGCATTTAGTTATATTTCATAAAGACTGTGATCAAATGTCTAAATCAAAATAGTCATGTTTGGGAAAATGTTCATAACTTGGGAAAAATATCCTAAACTGTATAGATGGTATGATCCCAGTCTGTGTATGTGTGTGTGTGTGTGTGTGTGTAGAAAGTACTCCCAAAGTGGTAATTTTTTGCCACTCACTGGACTGTTAAATTATGGAATATGGGATGATTTTTGTGTTCTTTATGTCTTTTAATCCCCCCCCAATACTGGAGTTTGAACCGAGGGTCTCTTGTATACTATGCAAGTGCTTTACAACAGAGCCGTATCCTCAGCTACTTTTTTCTTCCTTACTTTTTCTATTTTTTATTTTGAGACAGGGTCTTACTAAGTTACACAGGCTGCCAGTGGCCTGGAATTTGGCTTCCTCTTGCCTCAGTTTCTCGACTTGTTGGGATTACAGGCATGTGCTGTGGCATCTGATTTATTTTATTATTTTGAGGTAGGGTCTTGCTAAATTGTGCAGGCTGCCTCCAGCCTTAAACTCATGATCTTCCCACCTCAGCCTCATGAGTTGCTGGGATTACAGGTGTGTGCTACAGTGCCTGGCTTCTTTTAACTTTTATTGTTGTTGTTGTTAGGTGCTGTCGAGTCGGTATCCGACTCATAGCGACCCTCTGTACAACAGGGGAAACACTATTGTCAGTGCTTCTCTGCTGTTCATAGGGTTTTCAATGGCAGATTGATTTTTGGGAGGGGTTTGCCAGGTCCTTCTCCCAAGCCTACAGCTTCTGGTGTTCCCAGGCGGTCTCCCATCCAGGTACTAACCAGGCCCGACCCTGCTT
>VMDO01000395.1:242955-285596 GCA_007922755.1 Pedetes capensis | reverse complement strand
AAGATCTGATGGGATCAGATGCCACAGGGCTATAGCTGCAGGCTTTAACTTTTATAAGCACATATATTTACTTTGCAATAGAAAAAAGTAAAAGTAGACAACTTTTCTGTTTAAGACTGATAACATGGAAAAAATGCTTATGTTAAGCACGAATGGGACATAAAATGTATATACAATAGAATAATAGCTGTGTAAATGCACCAAAAATCTGTGCACAGAAGTGTCTGTCTTCTCCCTCTTTCTTATCCCTATCACCACATACTGTCTCAGGTCACTTGCAGCTGTGACTCTTCTGTTTCCTCCTTAATTCAATTTTTAAACCTTAGATTATTTCAGGAAAATGGATCACTTAATCAAAGAATGTATAATAAGGTTACAAAAATTTGTCTTTTAAAAATGTACACACGTTACATGTATATATTATATACTTTTTTATTTTCAGAAAAATATGCAGGAACCAATTGCTCTTCATGAAATGGACACGAGCAATGGGGTGTTACTACCTTTCTATGACCCTGACACCAGTATCATTTACTTATGTGGAAAGGTAAACCGTAATTTTGATGTTTGAATTAAATTGACTCCCAGGAGAAAAAAAAGTTTATCTTCCAGAGATTTAGAAGGTGGGCAGTGTGTTGTGTCATATATATTTTTTAATTTGTCTCATTTATGTGCGTGTGTCTCTAGCTAAGATAAGAACAGATCCAGGACCATCCCTAACTTGCTGGTTATGTGGTAATAACAGGCTGCCTTTGGAGTTTTTGTTTGAACCAGGGATTGGGCTTGTATGTTGGCATGCAGGCTGCTGGGGAGATTGTCACTCAGGGCACTCGAGTGGGAAAAAGAGGACATGTTGGTGATTGTTTTCACCCTCAGTGGTGCATGATTGGTGATTTTTAGATCTATCTGAATTGGTACCAGGGATGGGTAGCCAGTTTACTACGTCTGAGACTGAAAACCATCAGATAGCCTGAGGTCAGCATGTATATACTTAGTACCCTGTGCCTGGACTTGTAAAGAGAATAGTGCTATGTGGATGGGAGATTTTGAGGGCCTCCAAGTCTGCCCAGAGGGTTCTGGTTCCTGGGGTTCAGTGTTAGGGCTATGGGTGTGAACATATGTCACCTGACAGTTATTATTATTTCACTTTCATAGGTGGTACCCTCAAAATTCTTTATTCTTTTGTAGGTTCAGTCTTCCTTACAACTTTTTATAGTTGAAATAAATTAATTTAAAAAAGGAGCTCAGCTGGGAGAGGTGACACACACCTGTAATACCCCAGTGACTCGGGAGGCAGAGGCAGGAGGATCACAAGTTTGAGACCAGAGGCAGTCTGCATAATTTAGCGAGACCCTGGCTCAAAAAGTAAAAAAAAAAATGGGCTGAGTGTGCAGCTCAGTGGTACAGCACTTGCAAACCATGTAAGCACTAGGCCCTGGGTTCAATCCTCAGTACCACAAAAAAAATAAATAAATAAAATAATAAAAAAGATAAAAAAGGAGCCCTTGATAGATTTCCCCAACCTATTCAAAAGCCCCTTGATAGTGATGTTTTCCTTTCCATAGTTGATTGAGCCTGCTGCAGAGCTGCTTTGCATTTTTTAGGTCATTTACTTAGAATCCGAGATCTTGTCTGTTTCCTTGAAAGTCACTTCACTGCAAATGCTAACAGCTGTTAAGTACATAGGCCTCACTGTTGGTGCCACAGACTGCATCAAAACAATCAAAATGAGTGGTTGCCAGAGAGTTAGCACAAGGTGAAAAG
Organism: Pedetes capensis; assembly: GCA_007922755.1. Lineage (NCBI taxonomy): Eukaryota > Metazoa > Chordata > Mammalia > Rodentia > Pedetidae > Pedetes > Pedetes capensis. Next base: position 283,832 of record VMDO01000395.1, on the reverse strand, counting down.
TTAATTTGGGTTTCCAGAAAATGACTAGTATGTGTTTAATCTCTTTTCCATTGCTTTAAATATTCAAATCATTGAAACAAATGGAAATGTCTGGCTTTACCCTCCTACTCTTTTGCTTGGCTTTTGAAGTTCAATTGCACTGCAGTTGTTTGGCAAAGGCATATGTTTTTGCCCTAACTCTGACCTGGTTCTTAGGCTCAGGTAAATAAAGGTAGAGTCCTCAGCAGGAGGCAGAGGAGACCAGTTGGAGGGCATGAAGTGACTGAGAAGTTGTGAGGGCCTAGTCTTCAAACTGTACTGTGCTCTTTTGGAGGAAGAGAAGGTCAGGTACTGAAGTCAGGTTCCCATCAGTGCTGGGGTTGTAGAGGAGAGAGGCACCCACCTAACCTAAATGTTCCAGTTAACATTAAGCACTGACTTATCTCTGATTTCTTTCAGGGTGACAGCAGTATCCGCTATTTTGAGATCACAGACGAATCCCCATATGTCCACTACCTCAACACATTTAGCAGCAAGGAACCTCAGAGAGGGATGGGTTACATGCCCAAGAGGGGACTTGACGTTAACAAATGCGAGATTGCCAGGTAAAGAATTGATATTGTAAAGTATTCCAGTTGTTCTTGCCATCAATCTGTAAAGCCGAGTCTTTCTACCTCAAGTATGGTTTGGAATTAATTAACCTCTCATTTCCTGCCCATGCAACTGGAAGTGTCAAGGTAGGTGACATAGCCAAGTTGTCCTGCATACTCATTGAAATAGTGAAACCTTCGTCTCTTGTCTTCAAGCTCAGGTTATAGCCAGTGTTCCATGGTGGGAAAACAGGTGAAAGCCCAGACCTGGGATGTAAAAGAAGTGGTGTTCCTGCCCTGCAGGGAGAAGAAACAGGTTCCACACTGGATTGTGGGTGCCATGGGTCCTAAACAAGAGAACCCAAAATTCCTTCAGTGGAGTGTGGTTTAATTAACAAGTTCAGCTAAGTTGTATGGTCTCTGCCTCTCTCTACTACTCTTGGTTTGTAATTTATCCTGTAATGCTGGTGGGTGTCCTACGGGGTGGACTTTTTCTCACCAGAGTCAACAAAAGATAGGGAGACTGGCTATATTAACAAAAGAGCAGAACACCATCAAGATATACAATCACACCACACTGGTGTGACACAAAGTTTATATGGACTTTCAAAGGTTTGTACTCTGGTCACATGAGCATGAACTGATACTCAGCTGGGCACTGTGGCCACACCTGTAATCCTAGCAACTTGGGGGCTTAGGTAGGAAGATTATAAGTTTGAGGCCAGAGGCAGCCAGGATGAGACCTTGCCTCAAAAAAAAAAGATTTTTTAAAATGGGCTCAAGATTCAGCCCAGTGGTAGAGCTCATGCAAAGTATGTATGAGACCCTGGATTCAACCCCGAAAAATCGCAGCAAACAACCAAATAAATAAGTACATCTTTAAAAATAATAGGAAAAGAATTTTCATAAATCATTTTTATATATTAATCATTACAGACTTTTAATAAATTAAAAAATTTTATTTTTTGGTGTTTTGAGACAGGGTCTCACTGTGCATCCCAGGCTTGCCTGGAACTTGAGATCCTCTGCCTCTGCCTTCCACTTGCCAGGATTACAGGTCTGTGCCATCACAGCAGCTTAATCATTATGAATTTAAAAGAAATAGCTGGAGTAATGAAGGCAAGCTGTCACAGGTAATTTAAAACTGTGGTTTAAGGCAAACTAATCAACCTGTTAAAAATAGATTGAATATGAATTTAAGATTACAATCTCATATTTAGGAACATGTTTACTGTCCTCTCCAAGTTTAAAAGACTGAGTTTAAAAGATATCTCCCAGTTGTGTGTGTTGCACGTTGCTTATATGTTGCACACTGTGCTAAACAGGCTACATGGGTTACCTCTGTCATTTCTCATAACAAGCCTGGGAGGTGTTACTTTTGCCCCCATTTTATGAATGAGGAACTTGAGACATGGACTTGTCATGTCCTCAAAGATTGTACTAGAGCTGGAAGTCAGGCTTTTTCACTACCATGCTGCCTGCAGAGTTTTCACGAAATGAGCCTTAAAAATGTTTTTGGTGTGTCTGTGACCCTGTGTGTTGAAATAGGGAATAAGTAGATTTGACATGGCACTATTTTCAAAGACAGCTGTGGTTTACAAACCCCTTTACTGGCCAGAGCCATACTCTGCTCCAGTCTGGTGTCAGAGTGTGCTTCCCCAGCAGTGCCCACATCATACTCCCTCTGGGTGCTCTCTATGGCTGCCTCTTTTGCCAAGGACTTGAGATAGAACTCTTGACTGTTCCCCATCCTGGCTGGAAAATACTGGCTTGCCCTTATCATGCTCATCAGAGAGAAGTTGTTGTGGCTTTGTTCATTGTAAGTTGTAAATGACAATTTTGTTCCCCCCCCCCCAATTAGAAGCTATGTTTTGCTCTCTTCCATAACACAATGCAAATTGCCTTGGATTCCCACTCTTTTTTGGATATTTTCAAATTTTCCACGAGGTTTGCTAAGATGCCCAAATCTTATTTCCTAGGATTGTTCCCTTTTCCTTTTCTAAAATCGTATTTATGCTTCCCATGTTCAACTGCCTCACGCTGGCAAAAGACCTAGCACCCAGGGCTAATATTAGGTGTGTATTCTGTCAGGTCTGGTGGCGTGATACCTTTTTCACACGTGAGTCATTATCAGTATTGCTACTACTTAATTCCACCAGAATCGATCTGTCCCACATAATTGCAGTTCAGCCTTCACCATCATTCACAGACTTCTACTCATGGTTCTTGTCTCCAATCTGCCCATCATACATACCCTTAAATTCCATTTGCTGTTCTGTAAAATCAGAACACAGAGTTCCGTCTGCTGCCAGGGTGGAGCTGATGAGGTGATGGGTAAAGAAAAATGGAACACTGCAGAAACGTACTTATTAATCCTGTTCCTCAGCTTTATATTTCATTCACCATGACTTTGCTTTTATTTCTCCTTTGAAGATTCTTCAAGCTTCATGAGAGAAAGTGTGAACCTATTATCATGACTGTTCCCAGGAAGGTAAGTGCCCAGTTTTTAGGTAACCCATGTTTAAAAAGAAAACCCCAGAGCTTGCTCCTGCCTTACCAAAGGGTTTCTCCAAATGCCTCTTGCAGTCTGACCTTTTCCAAGATGACCTGTACCCTGACACAGCCGGACCCGAAGCTGCACTTGAGGCAGAAGAGTGGTTTGAGGGGAAGAATGCCGATCCCATCCTCATCTCCTTGAAGCATGGATACATTCCGGGCAAAAACAGGGATCTCAAAGTAGTCAAGAAGAACATTCTGGACAGCAAGCCCACTGCAAACAAGAAGTGCGAGTTGATCAACATCCCCAAGAAAACCACAGATACGACCAGCATGGTAAGGAGTATGGGAGTAGAGGGACGTGTTTGACTGATTTGACTGTGTCCTCTGGAAAGCCCCTGATGGTCCTAGGCTGTGGACATGCAGAAGTATTCAGGACAAAATAACATGTACTGCGTGTAAGACAGTGCCAGGCACGGGGCTTGATGAGCTTGTGGTCATGCTCAGCTCCTTTTGTGCTGGCCTTCATAATGCCTGAGGCAGACATCAGTCTTTGCCCTCCTCAAGGTCAGATGGGACCTCTGTGGGTTTCTCTTAACTGTTTTTCCCCAGACCTACTCTGGTTTGGATAGAAATGAAGCATCATAGGAGTGTGATGGGGTCCCAGGAGCCAGGCTGAGAAGGGAGGAGGCAGTGGAAGAGGGTTCAGATATGGCTGAGCAGGATCTCGTGGTATATGGGACTAGCAACACACAGGAGCAGGGCAAGAACCAAGGATGCAGAGATGGGATCCTGCCTGCCTCTGAAGACCTATGGTGGCTGCTGGAGAGCACAGGGAAGAGCAGCGGCTGTGGAACCAAGTTCAGAGACCAGAAGGGAAGGAGGATCCATTGTTGCTGTGAAGAAGAGAGCTGAAAAGGCAGCAATGCGTGGGGAAGCTGGCATTTTGGCCTATGACTGAAAATTCAGCACCATGGACTTTGTTGGGTGCAAGTGTTCCGAAAGAATTATCTCCAAGGGAGAGAGGCCCAACTGTCCTTAGAAGAATTAGCAGACAGGGCAAGGGATTGCACTCCCAAGACCCACCCAGTGGATGGAGGGAGCACTGAAGCCTCTGGAAGGCACCATCCCAAAGCTAGTCAAATGGATGTTGCTCCTCATGGAGTGAGCGAGCAGGGTGGTTGGGCCTTGCAGGATCCAGTTTTGTCCTGCAGTTTGTGACCTGAGATTGTTCTTGCCTGGGCAAATGTGCAGGTATGGGGACCAGAGATAGTACTATGAGACACTGATGTTCTGCTACGGTGTTTCGGGCTCAATTATGTTCTCTCAGTTTAGCTCAGTTGGTAGAGTGCTGCTCTGCACTCTGAGGCCCCGAGTTTGATCCCCAGCACCACCAAAACGGGAAAAGGACCTGGCAACCCACTCTTGAAACAATCTGCCATTGAAAACCCTATGAATGGCAGAGAAGCACTGACATGCTATGGGGCATGGGACAGTGTTGGGGAGTGTTTTGTTCTGTTGTTCAAAGGGTCACTATGAGTCGGACCCCACTTGAGGGCATCTAACAACAAGGCCCAGATGCTGTAGGTTTGACTGGTCTTTTAGTTTGGTGACAATGGCTTGCCATTTGCAAAATAGAAAATTACATTTTAAGTCTTATAATCTCAACTGTGTTGAACTTCATTTGTTGACTTTTATTTTTTAATCACTACCTCCTTTTATGTTTGTTTTGTAGCAAAATGAAGCCAAGTTGGATGAGATTTTAAAAGAGATCAAATCTATAAAAGACACAATCTGCAATCAAGACGAGCGTATTTCCAAGTTAGAACAGCAGATGGCGAAGATAGCAGCCTGAAGGTCCCACCCCCTCCCCTCCACGAAATGAGAGCAGGAACTGTGCTTGGTAGCTGGTTGTTGTGTGGTCCAGGGAGGGCGGCAAGGGGGGCACTGCCATCGGGAGACATTCCATCCCAGACTCGTCAGCCAGCGATAGGCCACATTCCAGTAAGAACTCACTCCCTTTCCCAAATTTGCAGAAACAAAAGCTGAGCTTTTTATCAGAAAGCTTTTTTGATGTTTTAAGTGTTATGTGACTTGTTGAACTTTCAAAAGACAAAAGTGCTACTTTTAAAATCCCAGATATTCTGAATTTTAGAAAACAAACCAATTCTGATTCAGTGTTGTGCCCAAGTATTTTTTTTTATGACTAGGGACCAATGCCACATTGCTTTTTATATTTCTTTCTTTTTTAATGTTGCCAAAACCAAAAGTAGCTCTTTTTTTCTTGTATTTTGCTACTTTGCAGTATTTTTGTGTGGTTTTTTTTTTTCCTTAATTTGAAAGGGACAGCACTGTGTATGTTTATAAACTAAATGAAGATAAGATATTATTTTGTATGAACACTCATCTGAGAACAATCAGAGCAGTAGCCACATGGTGCTGGCTCCTTCACAGCACAAACCTAGTCATCTTAATGACTGTGTAAAAGGAAGACTTGAAAATCACGTGGACCCACATTACCACCCCTCATTCTGTTGAGTCTTCTGATCCAAAAAGCTCATGTCGTATCTTTTTCTTTCTTTCCTTTCTTTTTTCTAGTACCAGAATGGACTTTGCTTCTTGATCCTGTGCTTCAGATGATTATAATCTAACCCAAACTAGCATGTGTTTCTGCAGTTTTGTTCCACATAGAATCTGTCGCATTCACCACTTTGAACATCATGGTCCAGGCCTTGGTCTGTATTTGACAGGGCACTCGAGACAAGAGGATGTGCATGTTGTTGAGTGTGCTTCTTGCCCATCGCAGCAGCTCGCCTAGCGGTGTGGGGACTAAGACCAGGATTCTGGGAGTGGAGCCTTGCCTGGTGGCTGTTGTCCACATGACCCCTCCTTCCCCTAGCTGTGCCAGAGAAGAAATAACTCTCTTTACCCCGAAGAGCTCCAGCCCGTCCCTCTTCCTCACTTGGCTGCCACCTCTCGTGGGGCTCCCTAGCCAGTCCTGACTGTCTTCCTGCCTTTCAGTCCCAACCACAGTCAGTAAGAGAGTCCCAAGGGGGTATTGAATGTCAAGCCTGAGAAGAACGGTCTAGAAGGTAACAGAAGCAGGAGTGCAGGCTTCTGCTGTAGCTTTAACACAGCCTCTTCAGCTCATACCTAATCCTGGCAGGGCTGTGTGGACCCCAGAGGCTCCCTGGACTCGGGCCAGACCCCTGAGTGCAAATCACCTGCCATTTTCTGGGAGAGGTGGAACCTTGCCCCATTCCCATGCTCTCATAGTGTATGTTTGTGAAATCAGCCCTAGGGAGTTTCTGGTCTGGAAGGGGTGAGTGACTGAGCATGACCCAGGGAGCCATGGAGGGAGCTCTTCTGCATGCACTCATGCTGGCGTGGGCCTGGGGCTGGCTGGACGCGTGTGTGTATGGGAACCAGGATGGAGGCATGGTGTGGTGGCAGCTGGTAAGAAGGCACAGCCTGATGGGGTACTGTCCACTAGAAAAGGTACCATCATCTTCACCAGTCATGCAGTCGCCGAAAAGTCAGGGCATCGGAATGTTAGATGTGGCTTTATGTTTCTGTATGTGGTTGCTTTTAATATGGAAGTGGATGATGAGATATAAAGAAAGCAAGAATTACGGTACTTTACAGTCAGACCTGCATCGATCCTTTATCAATGCAGTCTGCTGAGGACCTTCTTTCCTAAGATTCAGAAATATTTTGAGGTTCTACTGTCAAATTAAGGGAGATTGTAGTGAATGGTGGTGGAACTCCATAGGGAATGTGGTTCAAGAGAAGAGGGAGGGCAATGAGAAGTCATCCTAACCTTAGTTTGTAGCTTTGGACTTATTTAATGAATGGATGCCCAACCTGGCTCAGAATAGGCACTTGAAGCATTGTGGATTCTCTTTCCTATTTTGTCGTCTTCTTTTTTTAAAGCCGTGACATCCCAGAGGAGGACAGTAACTTACTCCTAGATCGGCTCTTATAGAGCGGCCATAGTGTTCTGTCAAAACACTTGCTTCCATTTTCAAAGATAAAATCATTGATTACAAATTGGTGTCCCGTGTTTCTTTCACACCTCAGCTGTCTCTGAGGCAGCCGCACCCCTCTGCCTGACGCAGCTTTTCTGACTCACAGCCATGGCCGGGGGGCTCTGGTAAGTGGGGGCCTCAGAGGTAAGTGCTGTGTTCCAGACTGCAGCAGACCAGAGATGGGGATCTCTCCCTGTCCTTACTACCAGAGTGCCCTGGGGTAGAGTTCCTAACCACCAGGTCCCTGTGTTTATTTTGGGAGAGGTATGATAATTCCATAGAGTTTGTTGTTGTTATGTGCTGTCCAGTTGGTGTCTGACTCTTAGCAACCTTACTACAGCAGGCAAAACATTCTCAGTGCTTCTCTGCTATTCATAGGGATTTCAATGGCAGATTGACTTTCGAGAGTGGGTTGCTGGGTCCTTGTCCCAAGGCTACCATATCTGGTGTTCCCAGGCAGTTACCCATCCAAGTACTAACCAGGCCCGACCTTGCTTAGCTTCCAAGATCTGACGGGATCGGACACCACAGTGCTCTGGCTACAGGCTCTGCAAAATTTACATGAGAGAAATACCTGTGTCTGGCCACAGCCAGCCCTCCCTGTGTGGCTGCCATGGTCACTCTGGTGAGCTGGCTCCCTTGTGGGGCCTTTAAAAGCACATTTTCTTCAGTAGGAGTGAGATTCTCTTGGCTTGGCTGCAACTTTGATTCCAGCACGTTCTCAATGTAAGTTGAACTGCACAGCCCCCCCTTGAACTTCTCCTTTTACATTACGCCATTATCTGACATTTCAGTGTATGTAGCAAAGAATCCTCTGCTGTTTACCTTTCCTAAATGTTTGTAAAGGGGTTGAATGAGCAGCACAAAGCTCCCCTCAGCCACCTTTCCCTACTTTGCCTTAGCACAACAGCAGCCAGGGTCTTGATCAGCCTGAGGCTGCAAGAAGGAGAAGTCGGCAGACCTCTGCTTAGATCCACAGCCAGTAGGGAGACGCATGGTGATCTGTTTATAACTGACTCAGTTTCTGGCTTCAACACCCTTGATTCTTTGCCAGAGGACCTAAAGGCCATCATGTTGTCCCCAGACACCAACCAGACCTTGTCTGGAGAGAACTTCCATTTTCTTTTAAAGTTACTTCCCTTGCTGTACTTAGTGTTCTGTGTCCAGAAAAACTTTTTGTTGGCTCGTAAGAATTTGTTAACTCTTAAGACTGGCCCTTTCTCTTTCTGCTGGCACATTAAAATATCCTAAAATTGTCACTGGGTCATGGATATGAGTCATTGTCCAGGGCCCAGCTCTCTTTCAGGTGTGTGATCACTTGCTGCCCAGGCTGGATGGTGCCTTTTGTCCACACAGAAATCCCTGCCCACCTAAGGAAGAGAATGCCTGAGTGGTGGGCCCGCTGCTCCAGGGCAGAGGGAGCTTGGTGAGATGGACACCTCTGGAAGGTGGGCCATGGGTGGGCTCAGAGTGCTAAGGTTTCCACCTCCAGGCATTTTGCCCGAGGGAACCAGCAGGAGACACATTCTGCAATCAGAGGAGTGGAAATCAGTCCCACAGAAGGGGGTTGGTTAAATTGTCACATTTGTGTAACCTGTGGCTACTTAAGTCACTCAGAAAGAACACTGAATAGGAAACATTGAAAAATCGATTGTAAAGTACAAGTGATTCCATCTTTCATTTTGGAAATGTATTCAGGACTGGTCCAGTACTGTAATACATACCTGAAATCCCAACCACAAGGGCCAGGGCTTTATTTGAGCAGAATGGGAAGCCATGCCAGAATGTGAGCCTCACTGGTAGGCTAGCAAGTGTTTTCTTTAAGGGCTTAGTAGTCAGTATTTCAGGCTTTGTGGCCATACCATCTCTGTCACTACTCAGCTCTTTGAGCACAGAGTGAAAGCAGCCAGACAATGTGTGGAATATTCGAGTAAACTTTATGGACACTGGGATTTAAATATCATATAATTTATACTTGTCACTGAATATCCTTCCTGTCTGTTTTTTTCTGACCATTTAAAGACCCAGAACCCATTCTTAGGGTCCATGCAGAAAATTGCAGTAGGGTCAGGGTTGGCCTGTGGGCCTTAGTTTGCCTTTAGCCCTTAAAAAGCCAGCTAGGCCGCTGCTTTGAGAACAGATTAAAGTCAGAGAGGAGGCTTGGTTGGGAAGCCAGGTTGGTTAGTTTTGACTGTCAGTTTGACTGGGCAATGAGTACCCAGGTATCCCCAAACAGTTAAACATTTTAAGTGAACTTCATCCTCTAGACTGGGGGAGAACCACCATCTCACAGGGACCACGACAGATTCTGTTCCGGAAAACATCATTCTGGAAGCAAAAAACAGAACAGATGGCTAGAGGTAGAGAAACCAGTTACATGGCTCTTGAGACAACAGGCTGGTTTCTCTATGAGGAGAAGTGTTTGGCAGGTGGCCAGATGTCCATGGGAATCTCCACCATGCTACCTCATGTGGCATTTCCCCCGTCCCCAGTGCTGGGGTTGGAGCCCAGGGACAGGCACGCTAGACAAGCCTGCCACCAAACTACACCCCAGCTCTTTATATGGCATTTTGGGCCACTTCTGGAAGAAACTGGCCAGGGTGGTAACCCAGTTGTCACTTTGGGGACTGTATTTGACAGCAGGAATAAGCAGCCCAGGAGTTGGTTAATGATGAGGTACTTTATCATCTGAACCTTTCCTAGAGGGCAGGGGTTTAGCTCAACTGGTAGAGCACTTCTCCATACTCTCTGAGGACCCAGGTTCAGTCCCCAGCACCACAGAAGTGGGAGAAGAACATGGCAATCTACTCCCAAAGCAATCCTGAAACAATCAGCAATTATTGAAAATCCTATGAGGGTCGCTGTGAGTCCGATTCGACTTGAAAGCACCTAGTAACAACAACCTAAAGCGCATCTGAAGCCTCGAGTGGCAGTAGCGAAAGATTCTACAGGAAAAATATTAAATGATGCAGGAAACATCAAAAGAAGATGGGAAAAATACACAGAGTCATTGTACAAGAAAGAATTGGTAGATGACCAACCATTTCAAGAGGTTGCCTATGAAGACGAACCAATGGTGTTGAAGGGCGAAGTAGAAGCTGCCTTGAAAGAAATGGCGAAACACAAGGCTCTAGGAATTGATGGGATACCAATAGAGATGTTTCCACAAGCAGATGCAGCACTGGAGGTGTTAACATGTTTATGCCAACAGATTTGGAAAACAGCTACTTGGCCAACTGACTGGAAGAGATCCATATTTGTGCCTATTCCCCAAAAAAGGGATCCAACTGAATGTGCAAACTATCAGACAATATCATTAATATCGCACACCAGCAAAATTCTACTAAAGATTATTCAGAAGCGACTACAGCAGTATATAGACAGGGAATTACCAGAAAATCAAGCGGGATTCAGAAGAGGGTCGGGAACCAGGGACATCATTGCTGATGTCAGGTGGATATTTGCTGAAAGCAGAGAATATCAAAAAGATGTCTATCTATGTTTTATTGACTATGCAAAGGCATTTGATTGTGTGGATCATAATAAATTATGGACAACACTTTGGAAAATGAGAATACCAGAACACCTAATTGTGCTCATGAGAAATCTGTACGTGAACCAGGAGGCAGTTGTTTGAATAGGACAAGGAAACATTGCCTGATTTAAAGTTGAGAAAGGTGTGTGTCAGGGCTGTATACTTTCATCCTATCTCTTTAATTCATATGCCGAGCAAATAATCCGAGAAGCTGGACTTTATGAGGAAGAACGTGGCATCAAGATTGGAGGAAGACTCGTTAACAACCTGCGTTATGCAGATGACACAACTCTGCTTGCTGAAAGTGAAGAGGATTTAAAACATTTACTGATGAAGATCAAAGATCATAGCCTTCAATATGGGTTACGACTAAACATCAACAAAACGAAAATCCTTACGACTGGGTCAGCACGCAACTTCACAATAAATGGAGAAAAGATAGAGGTTGTCCAAGATTTTGCTTTGCTTGGCTCTATAATCAACACCCGTGGAAGCAGCAGTCAAGAAATCAAAAGACACATTGCTCTAGGAAAAGCTGTGGCAAAAGATCTCTTTAGAGTATTGAAAAGCAGAGATGTCACATTGAAGACAAAGGTACATCTGACTCATGCCATGGTATTTTCAGTGGCATCATATGGTTGTGAAAGCTGGACATTGAATAAGGGAGACAGAAAAAGAATTGATGCTTTTGAATTGTGGTGCTGGAGACGTCTATTGAATATACCATGGACTGCCAAAAGAACCAACAAATCTGACCTAGAAGAAGTGCAGCCAGAGTGCTCCTTGAAAGCAAGAATGGCCAGACTGTGTCTTACATATTTCGGACATGTAGTCAGGAGAGATCAATCCCTGGAGAAGGACATCACATTAGGGAGAGTGGCAGGTCAACGCAAAAGAGGAAAACCCTCCACCAGATGGATTGACACTATGTCTGCAACAATGTGCTTAAACATAAATAAGATCGTTTGCCTGACACAGAATCGGCAAGTGTTTTGATCTGCTGTACATAGGGTCACTATGAGTCGGACTCGACGGCACCTAACAACAACAACAACAAATAGCATCTGAGCACAGGAATGAGCTTGCAACAACTTCCTGTAACCTATGAGGCAACTTCTTTGTCCTCAGACCTCATCTCTATAGCCCCAAACCTTGAATTTTGCTGCTGAAATCCTGATGGTTGCTTCTCAGCTCTCAGGGCACTGAGCTTTAGCCTGGACAGCTTTTGTCCAGTTTCCTTTAGGTGCTTTATGCACCCACTGTTTAAGCATTCAGTGGATGCCTGGACAAATAAAACTATCTAGTGGAGAGATAAGGCTGGGATTTAGCTCAGCTGGCAGAGCACCGCTCTGCAGTCTCTGAGGTCCCAAGTTCAATTCCCAGCACCACAAACGTGGCAATCCTGAAAAAAACAGCCATTGAAAACCCTACAAGGGTCGCTATGAGTCGGACGTGACTCAACGGCACCTAACAATAACAAGTGGGGAGATGAGGCTGGAAAATGAGTCATTCTCAAGAATTTGCAGGGCTATCATGAAGGCAAGTCCTGCTGCTGGGGACCTGAGAGCCACTCCATGGAACCAAGCTGGACAGGTTTGGCAGCCAGCCCCCCTAGCACCACTGCACTGCATGCACTCTCTTGACCATGCAATCTTCTTGCATCAACTGGACTATCTACTGGTGAAAGTAGGGAAGGCGCTTCAGTCATATTCGAAGCCCTAGCACACACAGGACCTGGGACCAGGTGCACGCATTGCTCTTTTCTCTACAGCTAGGACTGCTCAGCTCTTGCAGCTGCACCCACCCATTGGGCCTTGGTCTGAACCATTTCTCCCCCTGTCCTGCATTGCCACCACATCCTTTCCCAAAGCATTCACTCACTCTCCGGAGATCAGTGTGAGAAAGCTACCATTGAAAAAGCAAAACCAAGCTCAAAGTGTGCCTGAGTTTCTTGTGGTAATTGTGGAGCCCTGTCTACTTGTTTTCAATGACCTTCCTACCTTGATCTAATACTGGAGAGGAGTAACTTCATTCTTTTGTCTTCTGACTCCAGGCCCTGGGGGAAATGGGATTGGCATTCCTTTCTAAGGCCCCATACTGTGAAGTCTGTCACTTTACCTGTGTTCCTGTCCAAACACCATCTTCCCTTTTTGTCCTAAAACCAGTTTTCTTACCCAGTTTCATTTCCATGCAATAAAGTACTACAGAGAACATGAAGGATCCCACCAGTCTGTCTAAACTTCTGCCACATTCCAACCATCAAACCAGCTTATCCTCCCTACCTTTTCCTCCAGTGTCTCTGGATCTGAAGGAATTTCTCCCTCCCCAATTCTCCACACATCCAGACACTTGGACTGAGGGAACATTCACCCAGCTCCCTAGGACTAGTGTTTCCTCACAAACACTTCCCACTTGCAAATTGGTGACCAGCTGTTTGCCAGTGGGTCAAATTCCCAGGGTGGGGACAAGGAATGCTGCTGTCTACACGTGAGCTGTTTGAGTCATAAGATTTTACACATGGTACAGTGATAATCAGGTAGAGGCAGGAGCTGGGATTGAGATGACATCCATCCACATGTCTAGCATATTGGTTAAAAATGTATTTCCTGGCTTCTACTCATTTTTTGTTGCCATGTTAAAATCTTATGTAATTTAATTTTTATGTGGTCAATTTCTCTTTTCCTTTGTGACTTATTGCTATGGGGTTTGAAATCTTTTCCCCAGTCTGAAGTCTAGATATCTAAGGACTCATTCCCCTCTAACCCCCCCTAAAGAAGGCTTCCTTTTCTTACTGTCATTGGCTCCATTAAATGTATAATGGTGGTGTAAAGCTCTAGGGTGTTCCAGCCCCACAGCTAACTTAACGTCACAGCAGCCATCATTTATTTCATATTTCTCCACTGATTTATGATGCTTATTTTAATAATTATTAATTGACTGTTAACACATTTCTTTAAACAATTCCTTTGTGGGAATGAAATTTTAGGAAGTTTAGATATTCAGAAAAAATTGAATTAACTAGAAGTTACAACTTCTACCTACTAATTGCAGTAATAACATTTCTGGTATTTATTCTACACATGAATATAAATTACATGTGTGCAATCTAAAAGGATTTGTCAAAAACAATCTGGTGTATACTTGTAATCTCAGCCTTTGGGAAACTGAGGCAGGAGGATCTCGAGTTTGAGGCTACCTTGGGCTACATAGTGAGACCCTGCCTCAAAAAATAAAGTCTAATAAAAACCCTGTGTGATCACTCTGTCTCATCTCTCTGTATTCAGGGTCCCAGAGGAAAGCAGCCTAGGCTTCTGACTAGGAGTGATCTCCTTGCTTACATCCTTGTGAGGGCTGGTGGCCAGCCTTCATTTGGAGCAGATAAGCCAATTAATGTCATTGACTGCAAAGTGACTATGAACATGAATGAAAAAAAAAATTTTTTTTGGTGGTATTTTGAGGTTGAACCCAGGGTCTCATACATACTTTGCAAGTGCTTCACCATTAAGCTGCACCTCCAGCCCATATTTTATTTTTTTATTTTGAGTCAGGGTCTCACTAAGTTAGGCATGCTGCCTCTAGCCCCGAACTCATGATCCTCCTGCCTCCGCTTGGAGTCGCTGGGATTACAGATGTTCACCATCACGCCTGGCCCAAGAATTATTTTTTTAAACAAAAATTTTACCTTTTTTATGATGACATCACTAACAGTTCACTATGGGGCACTTGAAATCATACACTTTTAGCCGGGCGTAGTGGCGCATACCTGTAATCTCAACGGCTCAGGAGGTGGAGGCAGGGGGATCGAAAGTTCGAGACCAGAGAAAGTCTGTAACTTAGTGAGACCCTGTCTCAAAAAGTAAAAAAAAAAAAAAAAAAAAAAAAAAAAAAAAATTCATGCTTTAACCTCTGTGTGTGTGTGTGTGTGTGTGTTGTTTTGTTTTGGTGGCACTGGGGATGGGACCCAGGGCCCTGGGCACACTAGGCTGCCACTGAACTCTTCTCTAGCCCTAAAATTAATTTAGGGTCTCATTCTGTAGCCTAGGCTGGCCTAGAACTTGGGACCCTTCTGCCTCAGCCGCCCTCAAGCGCTAGAATTGCAGGCGTGAGCCGCCATGCACACTTTTGCCGTCCAGCCTCGTGCTGGCCACCCTCTGGTGCCTAAGTGCCCCTGAGCTTTGAGGAGCCTCTGTTCTTTTCAGTCTGGAAGAGTGGCTCTACACTGCAGGCCCTCACCTAGAAACCAGCTCCTGGTGCTGCCTGAACTGGCAGCAAGAATCTGGGGCTGAAAGGGAACATCCTGAAGCTCTGTTCCTGTTTCAGGAGAGGAATTGAATCCTGGCCATATCAGGCCCCAAGTAAACATTTCCCACTTTGATGACTCCAGTTGGCAAACCTTTGAGCCTCCTGGAGTCGAAGAGGTGAGGGAGGAGGAGCAGGTGGGGGCAGCTCCCTCCTCCCTTCCAGGTCCAGGCCTTTCAGGACAGAGCAGCACCTCTGGTCTTCCTTTTTTAGAAGACTTTTGCTTGTGTACAAAGGGCAGATTCCATGGTAGGTAAATTTAAAAAGACTTTGCCCTGGAGAAACAGGCTGCAGGACCAGCTGGCCTCTCATTAGCCTGGGTGGGATCAATAGGCTTTGCAGTCCAGATGACCTGAGCTCAAACCCACCGGCCCCTAGGACAAGGACTAGGGACTGGGTGCAGTACTTTTCTCAGTGCAGAGTGCTGTGCCAGACCTAGAAGATGCCATGGTGAGCATTCCTGACATGTCTTTCCTCAGGAGCTTCCAGGGAGATAGACATGCATCGAAGCAGGAGAAAGACAGTGCTCTGAACTCATGGAATAGGGCTGAGTAGTCAGGGAAGATGAGGGGAGAGGGCACATGAACTGGAGTCTGCGTAAGCAGGAGGGAGTGGCCCAGGCAGAAGGAACTGCACGTGCAAAGACCCTGTGTCAGGAAGAGCCATGAGGAGCTAAAGGAAGGAGCTAGAGTGCAGAATAAAGAGGCTGAGAGTATGAGATAGGCTGGAGAGGAGGAAGTGTGTGAAGGCATTGCCAGTCATCTTGAGGCTCTGAGTCTTTAAAGCAATGGGAGCCATTGAACCCTGCACAAGGAGAGTTTCTGTACTTGGAGCAGAGGAGGGGCTTCTGTTCTTGATAAACTGAGGACTGGCACACTCAGAGCTAATGTGAGTTTTGCTATTAAGTTTTATGGAAGGTAGACTCAAGGAGTCAGAGGTGAGGTGATTGGGCTGTGCCCACATCTGCAGTCCTACCTTCTTGAGAGACCTTTCCTGATTTTTCATGTTGTTTCACGTTAAGAATCCAAAGATTCATTTTCTAGATGAGGCAAGCTCAGAAAGTCTAAGTGAATTCCCTATAGCCACACAGCGAGCTCAAAGCAAGGCCCCGATCCTCCTGATTCTCAATCCTGTTTTCTATGCAGCAATATTCAGTAGTCCTGCCCTCTGGTTTTTGATGTGACCACTAGATATAGGCCCCATGAGGACACAGATGGGGTCGGCCCTGTTTGTGGCTCATATCAACACCTGGCCCTTGTCAAGGCTCACTAAATGTGTGTAGTCCCAAAAAGGGCAGGGATGTAATCTTGAGCATCTCTGCTTCATTCTGCCCATCAATAGGAACATGTAGGTCCATTTTTCTGGGTTAGTAAACTATAGCTCATGAGCCAAATCTGGCCCTCTACTTGTTTGGGTAAGTAAAGTTTTATTGAACACAGTTCATCAAAGGAGAAATCTTTTTTCTACCCATTTTGAATGTCTGTGCCTCACAGGTGTGTTAAAAGGTAAACTGAGGGTGGGTATGATTAGCCTTCCTCTGTAATCCCAGCAATTCAGGAGGATGAGGTAAGAGGATCACAAGTTCCAGGCCAGAGGCAGCCTACATAATTTAGCAAGAACCTCTCAAGATTAAAAAAAAAAAAAAAAAAAAAAAATTGGAGGAGGTGCAGCTCAGTAGAGTGCTTGCAAAATATGTTAGGCCCTGATTTCAGCCCCCTAGTACAGAAAAAAAGGCAAACTGAGGCACAATAAAAATTTAAAGAGTTAATTTGAGCAAACAACAATTCATAAATCAGGAAGCTCCAAACCAGAAGAGGTTCAGGAGCTCTGCTAAGGACACAGAGGCTTGTATGGGACAGACACAGAAGGAAAGCAAAGAAAATACTTGATTGGTTCTGTGGTTGCCTTATTTGGCCTCTATGATTGGAAGGTTCCTACTTATTGATTGGTTGGTTGAGCATAAAGTTCTGTTTTTCCTTTAGTCATTCACCAAAAATAGCTTAAGTTTTGCTTATGTTTGAAAATCAATCAAGGCATAGGTTACTTAAGAGGCATATTTTGTCTGCTCAGGGATTCTTTAGCCCTGGTCTCCCCACCATTTTTCTTCTTCTTTCTTTTCCCATAGTACTGGGGAATTGAACTCAAAACCTCACAAATGCGAAGCATGGGCTCTACCACAGCACCACACCTCCAGCCCCCAGATTACATTTAAATTTACTTTAACACACATGAACATGGCTTTAGTACCTGTGTCCTATTCCATCACGGGGCGGATTTCCATAGCATGGACTTCTGTGTTTTCCCCTAACATTTCTCTAATGTTAAATATCATTGCTTTGGTTGGTGAAGGCGTTATGGAGTCTTTCTCTGGGTTCCATTCCTAGAAGCAGAAACCTGCTGACACTAAACGCTTGGGTCTCACAGGTGCCAGGTACAGGGAAGTGTGGTTTTATGGTCTTTACACAGACAACACGAGCCAGAATCCTCTTGGCAATATTTGCACCTCTAAAAAGCCAATCTAGCTGCTACAGTCTTGAAATAGCGTCCCTGCAGCTGAGTCACGGCCATTCCCTTCCATAAAGAGCTTGCTGGAGCTGGACTAGCCATGTTGCTCAGTGGAAGAGCACTTGATTAGCATGGCAAGGCCCTGGGTTCCACCTCCAGTCAGCAAAAATATTTAAAAAAGAAGAAGAAAAAAAGGAAAAAGAAGAAGAAAAGCCTGCTGGTATGTAGAAAATAGTCACCATCACTTTCTGTGCAGCCTGCACTTGCAGGTTTGGGGTGAAGATCAAGGGCTTTATTCTGTCTGCCTGGATTTGATGCCTGCCTTTGCAAGGCACACTCTCACACTGAGCCTCAGTTTCCTCCTCTTCAGTGGCTGCTCTGAGGACTCCATGGGCTGATAAGTGCAACGAGTCCATGTCCATTAGAGGCCTGGGAGACATTAAGCACATGTAGTACGTGGCTTTGCAGTTGAAGTGACTATTCTGCCCTTGTGGCATGAAAACCGCCACAGAAAACACATATGGACCAATGCATGTGGCTGAGATACAATAAAACTTTGTCAAAACTGAACCTTATCTGTTGCAAAATGGTCACATGTCACCAAACATTCACCAACCATTGAAAATACAAAGACCAACCTTAGCTTGCAAGCTACACAAAGCCAGGGCAGGCCACTTGGGCTCCTTATCTCTTTCTGCTGATCCAGGCAAAGTCTCTGGCTCCCACAGGGATGGCAATTTCCAAACCTGCTGGGGGAGAATGGGCAGCCAGGGCTCTCAGGGTCTCACTTCCTCTCTCCAGTCTCAGTTTCCCTGAGGGTACAGGCAGGGTGAGTTTTTTGTTTTTATTTTTTGCCATACTTTGTTGAACCCAGGGCCTCACACATACTTTGCAAGTGCTCCACCACTGGGCTTCTCTAGCCCATTTTTTAAAATTATTTTTGAGTCACAGTCTCGCTGAGTTACGCAAGCTGATTCTGGTTTCGAACTCGAGATCCTCCTGCCTCACCTCCCAAGTCACTAGGATTACATGCGTGCACCACCATTCCTGGCAACAGGGTGAGTTTTTGGCCTCTTCCAGCTCTAGCTTCCTAAGGTGGTTGAATTTCTGCCATGACTAACACCTGCTGGGTCTCTGGGTTTTGTTTTAAAACAACCTGTATGCAAGGTAGCACCTGACCTCTGTGTGTATCCTGAGCCCAGCCTTGGGCAAAACCACAGGCAGACTGTAGGACGCCCCATTCCTTCCCTTCCTGAACTGTTCTGTGTGCTCCCAGGCCTCCTGGCCTTTGCCCATGCTGTGCTCTTGGCCTGGGCTGCCCACCCAGCTCACTTCTGCCTCTCATCTTCAATGTCACTTCTCCTTAGAAGAGTCTCCTGGCAGTGCCCCTCCCCTGCTCACCCTAGGATGACACACTTACCGCACTGAGTGTTGTAATGAGCTGTGGACTTGTTGACTCTCCGCCTCCCTGTCCGATGAAGAGCTATAAGAGGAGAGTGGGAGCCAGAACTGCTGGCCTTGGATCTCAGTGCATCCAGCCTGGAGTGCATCCAGTGCCAGAGTTGGCCAAGAGGCTGGGTGTGTTGACGCATGCCTGTAATTCCAGTGACTCAGGAGGCTGAGGCAGGAGGATCATAAGTTGGAGACCAGAGGCAGCCTGCCTAATTTAGCAAGACCATGTCTCAATATAAAAAAAAATCGGGCAGCTGGGAGTGCAGCTCAGTAGTAGAGTGCTTGCAAAGTACAGGCAAAAATCCTGGGTTCAACCCCTCAATACTGAAGAAAAAAAAAAAAAAAAAAGGAAGGAAGGGAGGGAGGGAGGGAGGGAAAAGAAAAAGAAAAGAAAAAGAAAAACTAATTAAGAAGGAGAATTAAGACAAGTAGTCCTCTCCCTTGTGAGGTTTATAATCTAGCTCCCCAGGGGTGTTCTTGATTCCTACTAAAGGGACCTGCCAGGCAGCCAGAGATAATGTTTGAATCTTGAAAGAAAAAAAGTATCCTATTTGCCCTGGTTCTCCAGAGGCTGAGGCAGGAGGATCTTGAGTTAGAGGCCAGCCTGAGCTATACAGCAAGACCCTGTTTCAAAAAACAAAAAAGAAAAAAAAATGAAAGAAAGAAAGAAAGAAAGAAAAAGAAAGGGGAGAAAGAATGAAAGGGGAAAAAAAGG
Source organism: Pedetes capensis (assembly GCA_007922755.1). NCBI lineage: Eukaryota > Metazoa > Chordata > Mammalia > Rodentia > Pedetidae > Pedetes > Pedetes capensis. The sequence goes on along the minus strand of VMDO01000395.1, from coordinate 264,233 downwards.
CCTTATATTTGCAAACCTCAAGAAGGTCTGTGTTTTGTGTTTGTACTACCCTGGCCCACCCCCCTTCCCATCTGGGCACTCCTTCCCCTCCTCTCTCATTCGCACTCTCCATTGCTCCTGCTGTGACTCCGCCATGGCCTCCCTCAGGGCGTGTCTCATCTGATGGGTCTCCAATGACAGGGCCGCTCCCTGGAAGGTTTCTACTTGGTTCTTGGTACTTTCATGATTATGGGAATTCAGGAATGATATCAGGGCCTGCAGGTCACTGTCTCGCTGTCCACCAGTCTTGATCAACGTTGTCACAAACATGGGGGTGTGGGCTGTCACGTGGCCAGCCTGAGTAAACCACATTCTCGCTTCCTTCTTCCACACACTGCCGTTGGGGGTTGGCAGGTCCGCGACCACGGCAGGGGGTGCCACACTGTGCCCAGCAGCGTGGGCTGGGGCACTGTCACTGAAGTAGAGAGTCACCTCTGGGCCCCCGAGGCAGCTGTCCCATGCTCCGCTGAACAAGGTGAGTGCTGGTTTGCAAAGCCCCAGGGAGCAGCCAGGAAGCCTAAGGGACCAGGGGACCTGCCTGACAGCTGCAGGCAGGCCCAGGGCAGGGCCACCAGGTCCCTCTTGAGCTGCGGCCCCTGGGGAGGGCACACTAAGGCTCCTTGGGCTCCTGACCAAGTTCTTCCTGGAGCCTGTGGCCTCCTCTGGCCCCTTCTGGATCCTGCTTCCTTAGCTTCCACCCTGTCCTCCCTGTCGGCTTGGCCTGCAGCTGGGGCCTTGGGACATTCTGAGTGCCAGAGTCAGAGCAACCAAGGGCCTTTCCCTAGAATCATCCCTTCTTCACCTGGGTGCGAGACTCAGGCCCAGAGAGAGGAAGGGATTTGCTTTTGGGCAGAACTGAAATTAGGTCTGGAAAATTCCAGAAAGGAGGAAGGGAAGGGATTTGTCCTTGAAGTTTCCTTTATTATGGAGCCATGGACACATCATTCTTCAACATTTCTGTTTTTTGTTTTTGTAGCCCAGGCTGGTTTCAAAACCACAATCCTCCTTCCACAGCCTCCCAAGTGCTGGAATTGCAGGCATGTGCCACCATGCCTAGCCTTCTTTAGCATTTTTTATCACATGGAGAAAACAGCACTTGTTCATGGAAAATGATTAAAATATTAGAATTAGGATACTAGTGCTAGCAAATGCAAAAATAGCAAAAATAATAATCAGAATACTCTTGATAATTTGTATTTGGAAAAGAATTTGAATGTGGGGTGCTTTGGTGACATTAAAGGAGAATGACAGGTTGAGAGCCAAAACTGTAGCTCCCCTACACACACCCTGCAACAGGGTTGTTTTTGTTTTTGTTTTGTGTTTCTGGCAGTGTTGGGGATGGAACCTCGGCCCTCGCACCTGCTAGGCAAGTGCTCTATCACTGAGCCACACCCTTGGACCTCGCCCTGTAGGCAGATACCAGAACTCCCGTGGCCTGGGCTTTTCTCTTCTTTCCTGGCCCCTGATTTCCTCCTTTTCCTGCCTCTGACTTCCAGCCCTGAGGCCTGGCCTCTTAGTGGGCAGGGGCCACAGAAGATGGCTCTGGGGCCAGGGTCCTGGGTGGCTCCTCCAGGGGCTGATGGGAGGGCCACACCCTGAGTGGTAGGCACCTTGCTCTGTGGGCTTGGCCAGCCATCAAGGAGCTGAAGGCAAGAGAACTCAGCTGGAGGGGCTCGGGGGCGGCCCACGCCCTCCCGCACACCTCCGCTGGGCCCCAAGCTCAGCCTGCGGAGGGCGTGGACAGTGCCTCCTTCTTTGGATGAGAAAACCAGTTTGAAGGGACAAGCAGTTGCTTTTGGGGCATGGCCTGGAGAGGCCCAACCTGGGATATGACATAGTCCTTTCCAGCTGCAGGACCCTCCCGGAGCCCATGGTGACCAAGCCTGGCCCTCTCAGTTCTTTTTGCTGCACAGGAGCAGGAGGAGATCAGTGGGAGGCCGAGGGCTGGAAGGAGACAGGACGGCTGGGGGTTGGGCGTGGATGCGTGCATTCATATGCGTGTGTATGCATGTGCTTGCTCTGGCCCACCTATCCACTGGCACAGGTGTCTTTAGAAAACCGGAAGTAGATCTCCTTGATTCATTCGAGCAAAACACGGCACCTTTTCTGGATCAGTCCAGCAATACTTAGTTCCTGGGGGAATGCTACTCCCCCCAAAAACGTACCTAACAGTATGGTGGTAGCCTCACAAAGGGCTGCAGGATGTTAAGCAGTCACAGAGCGAATCTGTGGTGGTAAAAGTTCACAGCTCAGGGGGGCAAGTAGGAAAAAAAAAAAAGATCTAAAGAGGCTCCTTGATGGAAATTGGCGCGGTAGTGAAAAAAAGGTGAGATGTGAGCAGGGCGCTGTGGCCCATGCTTGTCATTCCAGCAACTCAGGAGGTAGAGGCAGGAGGATTGTAGGTTCAAGGCCAGAGGCAGCCTGTGTGACTTAGCCGGACCCTGTCTCAAGATAAAAATAAAAAATGGGCTGGGGGTGCAGCTCAGTGACTCACTGGTAGAGCACTTATAAAGTAGGTATGAGGCCCTGGGTTCAACCCTCAAGTACCAAAAATAAAAAAAGCCTCAGTTGACAAATAGGATGTGGAAAGTCCGGCCATGGCCCGTCTGTGCAGCTCTGTGCAGATCGCCCGGCCTTGGTGACATGTCTACTCCTGCCAAAGACACTGAATGAGCCTGCCGGGGATGCCAGGTTTGTTGGTGCTGGGAACCTCGCAGAGTCTCTGCCCTTCACCAGCTTGAAGTCTGGTGGGAAGGGTGGGGCAGACAGGCACAGTGCCTGGCAGGCAAGGCGTCAGTCATTACAATGGTGTGTGCCCACCTGCTGGCTGACTCCTGGGCAGGTGGCCTGACAAGCAAGACGGCTGTGGTGCTGTCCGCTGGGAGTTTGCAGGCTCATGAAGATGGAGTGTTAGAAAGCAAGCGTTAGACAAGGTTTAAGCAACAGAGGATGAGACTTGTGCCTGAGCAATCTGGGATGGCTTCCAGGGGGAGGAGGTATTGGCTCTGAGAATAGCGGGACCCCCCCGCCCCCCGTTTGCAGATCGTGTGGGGCTGAGGTTGAGGTGACCTCTGGAGGAGGGAGACTGTCTTGATTCAAATGCCTGCTCCCTGTGCAGCTCTAGGTGCCAAATAAGGCTCAGTTTCCTCATCTTTCACGTGGCTTAATAATGGTTCCCATCTAACCAGGCGCGGTAGCCCATGCCTGTAATCTTAGGAGGCGGAGGCAGGAGGATCGCAAATTCAAGGCCAGAGGTACCCTGTGCAACTCAGCAAGACCTTGACTCAAAATAAAAATGGGGTAGGGGTGCAGCTCAGGAGCAGAACACTTGCCTAGCATGAGCACAGCCCTGGGTTCAACCCCCAAGTATTACAAGGAAAGAAGAAAAAAGATTCCCATCCTTTTGAGGAGTTTGTGGGCTCCAGTGAGCTAATTCACAACAGGGCTCAAAACGGTGCCTGGCACTTTGTCTGCACTTGGTATATGTAATTTGTAAACGGGAGGAGGCCGAGGCTGTGGGTGGCACCTAGGGTGGCCTTGTGGCGACTGGTGTCTGGGGCTCCCTGCCCCCTGCCCTCTCTGGTGTTTATTGTTGTTGTTGTTTGTGGTACTGGGGGTTGAACCCAAGGCTTCCATGCTTTGCAAGTGCTGGACCACTGAGCTGCACCCCCAATCCATTTTTTCTTTTTTTTTTTTTTTGGAGACAGGGTCTCCCTAAATTATGCAGACTGCCTCTGGTCTCAAATTTGTGATCCTCCTGCCTCTGCCTCCTGAGCTGCTGGGATTACAGGCATGCGCCACTCACCCAGCCCCCCTACCTTCTCTGACTAAGCAGGTTGGAGGCCTGTTGCAATCTGTCGCAGGGCAGGGCATTTTTCCAGCCCATGGCAGTGGTCAACAAGGAGTCCATTGTCCTAAATGCAGAATAATGACAATAGCTGGCTTTTATTGAGCACTTACTGTGTGTAACCATTTCACCTGGACCACCTTGCTTCGGCTGTCCACAACCCCACGAGGAACAGGTGCTGTTGTCCTTGTGCCGGCTGCCTCCCCTTAGGACTTTTCACCTCCATGATGGAGTGACTGATACCCATTCAGAAGAAGGCCCACTTTGAATTTCGAATCTGGGTCTTCCCTGGGCCATTGCTTTCATTATAAAGCAGACTTGTTGTTGGGTGACTTTGCCCAACGGTAGGCGAATATAGGTGTTATGAGCCTGTCTAAGGGGGTGCAGGCAAGGCTATGATGTTCCTGGGTATGGTGTGCCCAAGGAATTTTTGGTTTATGATATTTTCAATTACCATGGGTTGATGGAGCTGTAACCCCACCATTAACTCAAAGACCACCTATATTGCAGATGAGATACCGGTGGCTCAGAGAGGGAAATTGAGTTACTCAAGGCCACACAACTGATTGGGGACAGAGCTGGGATTGAACCAGTCTGGTGTGACTCCCCGAGTCAGGGCAGGGGCTGACCTGTCCACTAGGACCTAGACTTGCAGTAGGGTTTGGGGGCACCTGTACCCTGCACTAGCTTCTCACTGACTGCTTTGCCCCTCTTGGGACTTGTTTAACCCAAACCTGAGAAGCTCTGCCTGTTGGATGCTAGGGTGCCAAGACTCAGAAGGGGGAGACCAAGCTTCTTAGGTCCTCCATGGACATCTTCCCTGAGTAGCCTGGCGCGGCTATGTAGTGCCATCTCCAGAGCTGGGCTTGGGAGGCCCCTGGCAGCCTGTCCTCCATGCAGGCCAGGGGGCACAGGGGCCAAAGCAACTGGTTTAGGGTGAGAGACAGGAAGCAGGCGGTCTCTGACCTGCTGAGCCAGGCGAAAGCGAAAACAAATCGGATGTGGCTGTTTGCGCCCTTCTTGGAGCCAAGCCCTGGCCTCGCTCTGTTTTCCTGCTGTCAGGGGAGAGGCGAGGTACAGGGTGGGGCCTGGAAAGGACCCATCCCTCCCAGCCTTGCTTTCTCATCCGTGTGATGTAGGCCCGGCTAGCTGGTGCTTCGTAGGGGTGACCGTCACCCAGAGACAGGCAAGATGAACGAGCCACCCACAGTGGGGCCTGGTGAACAAACCGCTTTCCTTCTATCCCACTCTGTTCATTTCTGCCAATACCAAAGGGTCCATCTCCTCCTCCCACGTGTAAAGTGCCGCTCTGTGCCCTCCCGTCTACCTGCGTGGTCTCTGAGGAAACACCACGTCCACTGGAGCTGCGGAATTCACCTGTCTGTCTTGACACTGCAGTGTCCACTGTCCCTTCTTCCTGAAGCCTGTGCATGGCAGGGACCAGGCTGGGGAGACCTGTTGCCCTGACTGGTCTGAGATGGAGGGCTATCTGGGGACAAGCTGGTCACTCTAGACAGGTCCAGGCAGGGAGATGTGGGCTTTCCCATGGTGCCACTTTTTTCTAAAGAGGTAATTTTACGCCGGGCATGGTGGCACATGCCTGTAATCCCAGCGGCTTGGAAGGTGGAGGCAGGAGGATTGCAAGTTCAAGACCAGACACAGTCTGTGTAATTTAGCAAGACCCTGTCTCAAAAAGTAAAAAAATGGGTTGAGGTGGCAGCTCAGTGGTCCAGCACTAGCAAAGCATGCAAGTACAAGGCCCTGGGTTCAATCCTCAGTACCCCCCCCCAAAAAGAGGTAATTTAATTTAATTTTTTTTGGAGATGGGGGTCTCGCTGTGTTTCCTGGGTTGGCCTTGAACTCCTGAACTCAAGAGATCCTCCTACCTCAGCCTCCCAAGCAGTTGGGGAGGTGCAGACCACTCATGTGTGTGTGCAGTTAGGGCCGCTTCTCAACTCAGCAGGGGAGGCCCCTGCTTCCCCTGGGGGCCCTGTGGGTCCCCTAACTGCCCACAGTGGAGGTAGGGAGGTTACATCTCGACGTCCTCCCTGAGCCTCAGGCCTCCTTTTCCTCTGCGCCTCTCCAGTGGCCCAGAAGAGGGCCCCCCAGATAAAAAGCTCCTCCAACCCCTGCTGGAAGCCAGCATCAGGAACTATCCATATAGCATCTCCCTGGAGTTTCATTCTTGGAAGCAATATGGCCCCTTTTACAGATGAGGAAACTGAGGCTCAGAGAGCATGCTGTAGGTCATGCACTGCTCTGAGGATAAACATGGGACTTAGGCCACGCCCTCTCCATCTGGGCCAACTCTGCGGGCTGGGGGCCGTGTAGTGGTTACTATCGCAGGTGCCTGTAGGGCAGCCGCCAGTGGATGGTGAACCCCAGGAACCGGCCCCACCCCAAGCCGCCTCCCTCTCCTGGCTGCCCCTCCCTTTCTGCTTCCAGGAAGCGGCCTAGGGCTCTGCCTTCCAGGAACCAGAGCTGCCCAAGTGGGGGCGGTGGGTACAAGCCTTTTCATAACAACGTCGCCTGCATCTCTGACTCTGAGCTGGTGGCTTCTCCCTGGGTCCTCTCCCCCCCAGGAAAGGGGAGTTGAGGTTGGGCCACCTGCTGGTCCTGAAGGAGGAACTTCACTGCAGGTGCAACCTCATCACCCTGAAGGCAACAGGGAAGCACAGTGGGGGAGGCGTCTGTCTGAGCGCCACATTGATTAAGAACCTGGTGTGAGCCCCCCGAGCTTTGGAATCCATCTCGCACACTTTCAACGACCCTCCGAGGAAGGCACTGCTTGTTACCCGCATTTTGCACCTGGGAAAACTGAAGCTCAGAGAGGCAAGGATCTGTCTCAAGGTCACCCAGCTTGTAAAAGACAGAGCCAGGACTTGAACCTCCTTCTGTCGGACCTTTGATCCCATGGCCTGCAGAGTGCCTGGGGAATATGAGGCCAGCCTTTCTAGTGACAGCCTTCTTTTTCTTACTCTGCCTTTCTCCCCTTCCTGATCCCCAGCCCAGCCCCACTCAGCTAAGCCCTCTTCCAGCAAGCTTTTGCCTCTTTGGTCCTTACAACTAGGTGAAATCTCTTTGTAAACCCTCCCTGCGCCCTCACTAGGGTCAGATCTAATCTAAACCACTCACCTGCTGTGTGTCTTTGAGTAAGTCACTTCAAGTACCTGAGCCTCAGTTTCCTCCTCTATAAAATAAGGATAACTGTGAGAGCCAGATGGGTCTGGTGCACATAGGATAAAGGTTGGTTTTAGAAATTCTTTTAAGATGTGATCAGATTTGCAGTTTATAAATCCCACCCCATTCACACTAACATGTGAAAGAGCTTAGATTGAGCCTAGAAGCAGAGGGAGGGGCCCAAGAGAAAGTTATAGTCACCCAAGGAAGGATGACCAACCAGTTGCGCTCTCCTCTGAATCACATGAGAGAAGGACAAGGGACAATACCAGAAATTATCCAGATACTGGTCATGGATGCTCTCTGTGCAAGGCACTGTTGTAGGGGTTGTGCACTGCTGAAGGTTGTAATATTCAGGGAACTGACCAATACCTGGATCCTGCCCCAGAACACAACTGCCACTCACCGCAGAATTCTTAAGGGCAAGATTCTGAATTCTATGAATACCATCCAGTACCAGGGGGACGATAAAGGGGAGAGAGAAGATAAGAAAGTATAGGTGTTCACAATGCTAAGAAGAAAGATCAATGTGATGGCTTAAAGGAGAGGCACTGTCTCCAGACAGGTTTGTCCACAGACAAGTTTGATGACTGTAGGCTCCATGAAGGCACGGCTGTTCTGAAAAAATATGAGTTTTCTCCTAGCCCCATAAAGTGCAGTCAATGGCTCTAGGCCCTTAAAGACTTACTAGGCAGGTCAACCGAAGGAACAAATGAAGCTGCTCTTTGCTGAGATCTTACTGTGTCAAACAAAGTGCTAAGGGCTCATTTCATCCTCACAGTTCCTAGGAGGTAGGTCCAGTTGTCCCCCTTGTTTACGCAAGGACAAAGCCAAGCAGAGACACTGAGAAATGATGAGACAAATTGAGACCCTGAGGACTGGCAAAGGCTGTGGGGGGTGGGAAGGGGAACAGCAAGGTGCAGGCTGAGGAGGAGATAAAAAGGATCATACTCAAGAGGCCTCAGACTCCTGACAGCTTTGTCCTTTAGACCTGTGGTCTCCAAACTTTTCTGCTTATGAACCTCACCTGCTTGTGGGCAATTGAGTTATGCATGCACTGGATGTGATCTCTTTATGAATTGTCTCCAATTAGATTATTTGTATTTGCAGAAATAGAAATTAAGGAGGGATGGCATGGAAAGTTAATATATCTAGAAGTTCTAAGACTTTCTTTCTCTGCCCTGATGGATTATCTTGCCTGCAAATAAAAAGTTTCTTTTTGAGACAGTCTCACTATGTAGCCCAGGCTGGCCTCAGACCCACCGTCCTCCTGCCTCAGCCTCCCAAGCGCTGGGATGAGAAATGTGTACCACCATGCTTGGCACAAATAGAAACGTTTAACTAAAGCGATAGGAGAGTGAAATGTCTCTGCACAATATGGAGGAGGTTGAAGCCCCCCAGGTGGCCTTAGTTACGCTGACAAACAGTAACATTGGCTGCTACGGGTCCGCTTTGGCTCAGGCATGTGATGAGTTTCGGGGATGCTGAAGTGACCCCACCTGCCCCAGACCAGACCAGGATTGCCAGTGAGGTCGTTGGTGGGCCCAGAGTGCCACTGTGCTGACACCACTCTCCCTCTGTCCCCCAGGTACCATGCTTCCGCACCTCCTCCTGCTGCTGACCTTGTTGGGCCCTGGAAGCAGCCTCCAGCCAAGGGACACTGGGGTGCCTGGAACCAAGGAAGCCCCAGGCCCTGCACTTGCCAGGGGACCGAGACAGGCGACTGTGGATGACAACTTCGATGAGGACTATGTCCCGGAAGGTACGGACCCTCCAGAGGTCCTTGACAATAAAACTGAGGTTGCCACTGTGGCCCTCGAGCCCTTCACCATGATGGGCATTGCAGGGCAGAGAGGTTCTGTGGGTCCTGGAATCCCTGAGCCGGCCTCTGTGGCAGCTGCTACTGGGGCCTCTGCTGGCCCAGAGGTAGCAGGGGAAGCAGGGGTGACACTGAGCACAGAGCTGGTCCCAGCATGGAGGTCAGCTCCAGTGGACCTGGCCACAGACATGACCTCTGTGCTCATTTCCACCATGGAAGCTGCATCCACAGAAGGGGCTCTCTCTACGGAGGCTTTGTCCACGGGAGCAGTAGCCACAGAGGCTCAGACCACACAACCCACAGCCACGGAGGCCAAGACAACACAACCAGCAGCCATAGAGGCAAGAATCACGCAGCCTGCAGCCACAAAGGCCCAGACCACACAACCAAGAGCCACAGAAACCCTGGCCAGGAAGCACAAGGCTCTGTCAAAGTCCTTGTCCACAGAACCCACCCCCGCCATCACCTCTCTTGTGTCTTCTGTCACTCCCAAGGGCCCCACTGTGGCAGCTGGCAACTCCTCTGACCTCAGCATGAAGAATGGGCAGGCCATCCCCCCGGGGAGTCCTGTGGCCCCCAGCGCCCCAGGAGCTTCGGACTCCATCCCTGTGAGGCAGTGCCTGCTGGGTATCCTCATCCTGGCCCTGGTGGCCACCATCTTCCTCGTGTGTACCGTGGTGCTGGCGGTCCGTCTCTCCCGCCAGACCCACATGTACCCGGTGCGCAATTACTCCCCCACCGAGATGGTGTGCATCTCCTCCCTGCTGCCCGATGGGGGCGAGGGGGCCCCCGCCACGGCCAATGGGGGTCTGTCCAAGAGCCAGGCCCTGAAGGCTGAGCCCGGGGAGGACAGGGAGGAAGACGACCTCACCCTGCACAGCTTCCTCCCCTAGGTTCCCACCCCCAGGTCCTGCGTGGGCCCCCACAGCTCCAGACAGCCACATGCCTGGGTTTCTGGGAGACTCTGGAGACAAGAGTCCTTAGGGAAAGGACTCTGCCCACCCTAAACAGGCCCCAGAGCTGACAAGGTCCAGCCATGTAGGACTGGCTGGCAGAGCCACCTCCTCCTCCCTCCTGCTTCAAGGAGCCAGGGAGCCTCCAGGCCGAGGGCCACACAGGTGGCCTCTTTACCTGGACAGATCCTTCCCTCCTCCTCATCCCCATCTGTGCCAGGACCCCTCTAATGCCTCCCGCTGCTGTCCTCCTGCAGACCACTGGAGTCCTGTCCCCATGCACCCAAGGAAGACCATTTTCCTCTGTTGCTGCTGGCCACCAAATAGGAGGGTGCACCTAGGGTAGGTCCTTAGGAGCAGTGGATCCTCGGGGCCACGTCCTCCTGCCCTGCTGATGAGGGGCAGCTGGGGTTTTTGCTGCGGAGCCCAGGATGAGGCCTCAGCCAAGAAGGCTGGGGTGAGTTTGGAAGGGCAGCCCCTGCTTTGGGACTGTGCAGGCCAATGAGATCCCATGTGGTGACAGCCTGACCCCATCTTTCTCTCTGTCGCCTTCTTCTGTGGCCACATTTCAGGTTGGGCCCCATCTTATGCCCTGCAGAAACCCCACCCCCACGCAGGGCCTGGCACAGCACAGGCACCCAATAAATATGCGATAACAAACAGTGGCTGGATCCTTCATATGTCAAGGCTGCCTCCTCCAGGAAGCCTTCCCTGAGGCCATATCAGTATAGCCGGGGGCTGTGAGGGGAAAATGGAGGCTGTTATTCAACCTATGCTCCTGATTTCAATGTAGGGTTACCCCCCCATGGCAGTTTTCCTGGGGCTTTCTGATTGTAGCGCTGAAAGCCCATATCCTGAGAGCTGCTTCAGCCCCAGCAAACCAGGATGCTGCCTCCTATGTAAGCAGTAAACAGTATGCCCACATGCACAATTGTTGTTGTTAGGTGCGGTCCAGTCGGTATCCGACTCATAGTGACCCTCTGTACAACAGGGGAAGCACTATTGTCAGTGCTTCTCTGCTCATAGGGTTTTCAATGGCAGATTGATTTTTTGGGAGGGGGTTGCCAGGTCCTTCTCCCAGCCTACAGCTTCTGGTGTTCCCAGGCGGTCTCCCATCCAGGTACTAACCAGGCCCGACCCTGCTTAGCTTCCGAGATCTGACAGGATCGGATGCCACAGGGCTATAGCTGCAGGCTATGTGCACAATAGCTCATCCCAAAGCCACATGGACACTTCGAGGTCAGATCAGAAAAACAAAGATATGAGGCCATGGTCAGAGCTGAGCCCACACCACACTCTTGACCTTCACCTCCAAATCCCTTCCAGTCATTTCCCTTCAGATAGCAGGACATTACTGCTTAAAACATGCTTTGGCCCATCTTCCAGTAGAGGGATAAAATTCATCACAGGGGAGACTTTTTCCTCATGTAGAAAATCCCCCTGTGACCGCTGTGGGGTGAAGGATCTCTCCGTCCAGCCCCCAGGGTCTGACCTGAGACTAGAGTTTAAAGAGAAGACTTTAGCCCAAGAAGGTGCTGGCTGCAGCCTAGGGGAATGAGGGAGGGGAGAAGAATGGGGAAATCACAAAAGAGCATCAGAAGGAGCTGGTGTGGTGGGTGCTCCTGCCTGTCATCCCAGTGACTCAGGAAGCAGAGGCAGGAGGATTGCAGGTTCAAGACCTCAGACAGCCCTTGGAACTGAGTGAGATCCTGTCTCAAGGTAGAAAATTTAAAAATGGGCATGGTGGCGCATGCCTGTAATCCCAATGGCTTGGGAGGCGGAAGCAGGAGGATCCCAAGTTTGAGACCAGAGGTAGTCTTCATAATTTAGTGAGACCCTGTCTCAAAAAGCAAAAAAAAAAAAAGAAAAAGAAAAAAGAAAAAGCGTAGCAGGTGGCAGGAAGGCATGGGTACAGAATAGGCAGAAGAGGGGAAATGGTGGCGTCTGTACCCTCCCCCTTTATCTTCTGGAACAAATCAGGGCAGCCTGATAGAGTGGGAGGGTTGTGGGTCCCCCCCCCTTTTTTTTTTTACTTTTTTGGAGACAGGTTCTCGCCAAATTACGCAGACTGCCTCTGGTCTCGAATTTGCGATCCTCCTGCATCTGCCTCCCAAGCCGCTGGGATTACAGGCGTCTGCCACCACGACCTGCTTCACCTCCCTTTTTGAATCAAGAGCAGAGGAGAGCTGAGGGATCACACAGCTGCTTGCAGATCCAGAGGCTGAAGGACCTGGGGGCACCTTGAGTGGCTCCCCAGGAGTCCTGTCCCCTTTCCCGGAGGGTTTCTGGAGGGCTGCGGCCTGAGGGTGCTGTGTGGTCTCGGAGGTCTCTGTCTCTAGGATTTAATTCAGCATTGCTGGCGTCTGATCCCATCTGATCTCAGAAGCTAAGCAGGGTTGGGTCTGGTTAGTCCTTGGATGGGAGACTGCTTGGGATTGCCAGGGACTGTAGGCTTGGGAGAAGAACCCAGGAACCCATTCCAGAAAAACAATCAGCTGTTGACAATCCCATGAACAGCAGAGAAGCACTGACATAGTTCTGGGCACGGCACGATGTCAAGGAGCATCTTGTTCTGTTGTACATAGGGTGGATATGAGTCAGATGGCACCTAATAACGCTAATAAGGGACTCAGAGAAGAGCCACCAGGGGGCGCGAGCTACGAGCTTCTAGAGCCCTTGGGAGCCTAGTGCTTCCTTCTGCCTTGTCATTGAGGATGAAGGCGGGTGTTTGACCAGGACAGTGCTCCAGTGGGTGCTGGTCATGATTAACAACTGGCTCCTGGAGCCCTGACTCGTCGTTGTTGTTGTTAGGTGCTGTTGAGTAGGTGTCCAAATCATAGAGACCCTATGTACAACAGGTAAGACACGATTTTCAGTGCTTCTCTGCTATTCATAGGGTTTTCAATGGCTGATTGTTTTTTGGGAGTGGGTTGCCGGGTCCGTCTCCCAAGCCTACAGCACCTGATGTTCCCAGGCCGTCTCCCATCCAAGGACTAACCAGGCCTGACCCTGCTTAGCTTCCAAGATCTGACGGGATCTGATACCACAGGGGTATAGCTGCAGGCATAGGCTCTATAAAGGGCTCCAAATCGAGGAGGTGGAATGAAGCTAACAATCACTCTTCTATGTTGTTGTTAGGTGCCATCGGGTTGGGTCCAACTCATGGTGACCGTATGGTGTACAACAGATGAAATACTGTGCCATGCCTGGCACTATTGTCAGTACTACTCTAGTATTCATAGGGTTTTTAATGGCTGATTGTGTTTCGGGAGTGGGTTGCTGGGTCCTTCTCCTAAGCCTACAGCACCTGGTATTCCCAGGCGGCCTTCCATCCAAGCACTAACCAGGCCCAACCGTGCTTAACTTCTGAGATCTGACGGGATCAGATGTCACAGTGGTCACTTTCCCTCCACATAAATGTGTTCGTGGCCAATTTTGAGCTAACAACCATAACAGAGCAGATGAAGACAAAGGCTGTAGACACCCTAGAGAGCACAGATGATAGGCAGATGCAGTGAGATAAGAAGGCAGTGATGAGGTCTGAGTTTGTTCGGTACTGGGAGGTTGAACCCAGATTCATGTGTGTGATGGGCAAGTGCTCCACCACTGAGCTACACCCCCAGAACCTGTTTAATTTTTTTACCTGATTCCAAGTCTCACTAAGTTATGAAGGCTGCCCCTGGCCTCGAACTTGCGATCCTCCTGCCTCTGCCTCAACCCGGGTTTTTAATGTGATGTATTTATTAAACCATTGATTCTGGTTACTTGATACTGGTCCTCAGGCAGATTGGAGCTGTTCCCTGGGCACGGCTGTGTCCTTCCTTCTGCCCAGCGCCCCATGGCCCTGAACATCATCCATGTGAATTGCCGTGTTCATCCACTCAGCAAACATATCCCGACCCCACACACACCTGCAGGATCTCCACACACCCGTCAAGCAGCTTTCGAAGGAGATGCTCCTTTGTTTCCCATCTCACACAGAAAGAAACCTGAGCTTGGAGAGGTGAGGTCACCTGCCCCAGGCCATGTGTAAGGACCTGGGATTGGAAACCCAAAGCCATGTTCTTACCCTGCTGTCACACTGTCCTTGAGAACACAGTGGGTATGTCGGGGAACCCCATGCCCCAAAGTCTCACCCCTGCTGACCTGCTCTGGGGCCTGGAAGTCCCCCTTAGTCACCCTTTGTGACTCCTTGATGAAGAAGAAAGGCACAGAAGGGTGATGGGATGGAGCCTGGTCCATCAGATCACAGCAGAACTGGGGCCTTGGGCAAAGAGGGCAGGGGGCAAGGGGCTGGCGTTTATTGAGCACTTGCTGCATGGCCAGCCTCTTGCAAAACACTTGCTCTGCTTTATCTCATTGAAATCTGTTACAACTTCATGGTGTGGGTGCAATGATCACCCCATGTCATCGCTGGGGAAACTAAGGCTCAGAGAGCTGGACCACTTGCTCTAGCAGGTTGGAGTGCCAGGAAAACAGAGCCTGCTGACTTTGGGATGGAAGGAAGGAAGGAAGAAAAAAAGGAAGGAGAAAAGGAAGGAAGAAAAAAAGGAAGGAGAAAAGGAAGGAAAGAAGGGAGGGAGTTGGGGAAGGGGGAAGGAAAGAAGGAAGGAATGAGAGAAAGAAAGGAAGGAAAGAAAAGGAAGAAAGGAAGGAAGGAAGGAGAGAAAGAAAGAAAGAAAAGAAGGAAAAGGAAGGAAGGAAGGAAGGAAGAAAAGAGAGGTAGGGAGGAATTGAGGGAGGGAGGAGCGAAGACAGGGAGGGAGCGAGAGGGAGGAAGAGAGGAAGGAAGCGTACTCCCTAAGAAGCGTGGGATTAGGACACGGCTGGTGATCCTCTTTGGGGTGCCACCATTTACTGAATGATCACCAGAAAGTCAGAAGGTGTCTGAGTCCAGAGCACAGAGGAGCGTAGCTGGGGCCTCTGAGCACGTACCATAGGGACGGACCTGTGGTCAGGAAAGTGGCAAGGGACACCTGATGCATGCAGAGCTGTTGGCTTGGAGGGAAAGAAGGTGTGGAGTGGAGACATTAGCTGGAAGGAAGGATCCGGCGGGAGGAAGAGGATGGCACATTGAAACCACAGGTTTCTAGTGTGGACAGCTGTCCTGAAGGGGCGCCACTGGCTGGCTGGGGAAGGCAGTGGAAAGAGCCAGCTGGTGCTGGGCGTTGGTGGCATCCTGTGGTGGAGTTCAGCCATGCAGAATGTCAAAGACCTGCTTGGCCTCCAGGTGGTGTCCAGGAAGCCAATGCAAAAGATGTCCAACATCCTTAGCCAGTAGGACAATGCCAGGGAACCCCACAGCGACAGGCTGCAACCCAGCAGAGTCTGTTGTCAGGCTGCCGATACCCAAGTACCAGCGAGGGCCTGGAGAAGCCAGACCCTCACGCCCGGCTGGTGGCGGGCAAAATGGGGCAGCTACTTTGGAAACCAGTTGGGTGGCTTCCCGTCATCCTTGACATACCGTCACCATATGGCTTAAAAATGGCATTGCTAGGTCTTTACCCAAGATGCGGATGTACTTTGACGCAGATCTTTATACATGATGTATATAGCAGCTTTGTTCATAACAGCCCCAAACCTGGGTACAGCCCTGGAATTCAACTGCAGAATGAACAACCAACCTGTGGTACCTCAATACTCTGGAATGAGCCTCAGAATAAACAGGGACGAATTCCAATGCCCCTGTCAACATGGGTGAACCTCAAAAACATCACACCAAGTGAAAGAAGCCAGATCGTCAGGTGTGGGGTGCACGCCTCTAATCCCAGCAACTCGGGAGACTGAGGCAGGAGGATGGCAAGTTGGAGGCCAGAGGCAGGCCTGCAATTTAGTGAGGCCCTGTCCCAAGATAAAAAGTGAAAAATGGGTTGCAGGTGCAGCTCAGTGGTAGAGCGCTTGCAAAGTATGTGCAAGGGTCTGAGTTCAACCTCCAAATACCACAAAAAACCACACAACAAACAAACAAATAAATTGAAAGAAAAAGAAAGAAGAAAGAAGAAAGATTAAAAAAGAAAGAAAACAAGGAAGGAAGGAAGGAAGGAAGGAAGGAAGGAAGGAGCCATACACA
Organism: Pedetes capensis; assembly: GCA_007922755.1. NCBI lineage: Eukaryota > Metazoa > Chordata > Mammalia > Rodentia > Pedetidae > Pedetes > Pedetes capensis. The sequence goes on along the minus strand of VMDO01000395.1, from coordinate 248,325 downwards.
AAGGCTATGTGTAGACTGAGGATTCCAATGATAAGATGTGCTGGAAAAGGCATAAGTGATCTATGGTGATAGGAATCAGCAATGGACGCCCTCAGGGGCATGGTGCAAAGGAACCTTCTCGCGTGATGGGAGCGTGCTTTATCTTGGGTATATGGGTTCTGATATTTGCCAAAACTCATGAAACTGAGATTTTCTGATTGGTGCGTTTTACCATGTGTACAAAATGGCTCAAAACCAAGCCAACCGGCTGGGCCTTGTGGCGCATGCCTGTAATCACAACACTCTGGAGGTGGAAGGAGGAGGGTGGTGACTTCGAGGCCGACCTGGGCTACCTAAGAAGACCTTGTCTCAAGAAAACAAAAAACAGCCCAGGCATAGTGGCTCATGCTGGCTTATGCCTTTAATCTCAGCAACTCAGGAGGCTGAGGCAGGAGGATTGCATGTTTGAGGCCAAGGCCAGAGGCAGCCTGTAGAACTTAGTGAGACTCTGTCTCAAAATAAAAAGTGAAAAAAGGGCTGGGGGTGCAGCTCAGTGGTTGAGTGCTTGTAAAGCATGCGTGAAGCCCTCTGTTCAACCCCCTAGAACCAAAAACAGTTTTTTTAAAAAAAAGACAAGAAAAAAGAAAAAAAGCAAGCAAACAGCGAGCAGGTGGGGCCGGGAGCCTGCTCGGTCTCTGGTGAAGGAGCAGTGTGGGGGCGGGGACCTGGAGCGCTGCTGCACCACTCAGGGCAGCCTCCCTGCCTTAGCGGGCTTCATGCTCCTCCCAGGCCTGGCCATCAGGGAGGCCCACGGGAGCTACAGCTGCTGGGGCCCCTACTGATGTCATCTTCAGCGGTTGCTCCCAGGTTCAGAGACTATCGATGGCTCCCCAAAAGTCCAAAAGAAGTTTCCAGCTTTTTCACTTGCAGCCTGCTCACCTGCCCACGGGTCTGTCCTGGCTGCCTGGACTCCTCCCCCTCGCTCTTCCCCACCACACCTTGCGCCTCCTGCCCTCTCTGCAGTACTTAGGGATTGAACCCAGGGCCTCTCACATACTTTGCAGGTGCTCTACCACTGAGCTGCACCCCCAGCCCATTTTTTAAATCTTTTTTTTTACTTTGAGACAGGGTCTCACTAAGTTACCCAGGCTGCCTCTGGCCTCGAACTTGCGATCCTCCTGCCTCAGCCTCCCGTGTCACTGGGATGACAGGTGTGTGCCACTGTGCCCTGGCAACTGGACACCTTCTTAGCAGGTCTCTCTCTCCCTACTTCCTTGGAGGTGACATTTCACCAGGCTTTCAAGTGAATCCTGGGCACTGAGACCAGCGTGGACGCCTAGCAGACAACTCCAGGCTCCCCATCCTGCACACAGGGCCTTGGTCTCTCCGTCGGCGCTGTGGGTCCCTCTGGATCTGTGTGTGGCCAAGAGACGCTATTTACTGTCTGTCATTCCCGTGTGGATGGGCATTTCCCCAGGCAGAGGAGGGTGGACTTCTCATTGCCTAGGTTTAGGAAGGAGACAGAAGTAGGCCAGCCTCTGTGTTTGCCATGCACCTCTCAGAGCCTCCTAGGGTCATGGGGAAGTCAGGGTGGTCGTGGGGCCCAGGACACTACAAACAACCTGTGTACCATTGACCTTGACCCCCCCAGCAGGGGCAGCAGTAGCAGCTCACACTTGTGAGCTAATTACAGCCTCTCCCTCTGCTAAGCTCATTTTCCCACTAATCCTACTCAACCTCCATTTTATGGATGAGAAAACCAAGGTTCAGCTGGGGAGGCAAAGGCAGGAGGATCGCAAGTTCGAGACTAAAGGCAGTCTGCGTTACTTAGTGAAACCCTGTCTCAAAAAAAGTAAAAATAATGGGCTGAGGGTACAGCTCAGTGGTCCAGCACTTGCAAAGCATGCAAGCACAAGGCCCTGGGTTTAAACCCCAGTACTGCAAAAAAAAAAAAAAAAAAAAAACCAAGATTCAGAGAGGTTCAATGACTTCCCTAAAGCCACATAGCTTGAAAAAAAAAAAAAAAGGTCACAGGTCCTGGATTAAACTCTGAAGACTTTCTGGGGCCCACTGGTGACCAGAGCCCCACTCCCTGAGGAATGGCTGGGAACTCCCTAAATCTCCAAGTCTCCAAGCCAGGCCTTGGGCCTCATTTCTCGTCAGCTACAGAATTTCTCCCTGGGGGCCGCTCTGAGCCTGTGCCATCGCCATATTGGGGGTGGGAGGCAGCCACTGGGCACTGCTTGTCTGTGGTACCTGAGGCTGCTGTGGGATCCAAGTGCCACCCAATCCTTCCATCCCTGGATTGAACTTTCAGAGACCTTGGCCAAGCCACTACCCTCTCGGACCTTGATGTCCCCTGCTGTAAGATGGGTGCGTTCATGTTAGCTCCCCTTGTAAGGTAGCTCCAAGGGGGCAGGAAAGAGATCTGGGGAGTGGGCTGGGTTCAAAGAAGACCACGACGCCAGAGAGAGCGTCCACCAGGTGGCAGGAGGCTGCAGCTCAGAAAACAGAGAGGTCTCGGAGGTAGGACATGGGGACTTCTGCCTGGGGCTGAGAACTGCAGCTAAGAGGAGGCAGAGCAAGGCTCTCAGAAGGAGGCCAGAGCTGCTACAGCTGGAGGAAATCCCCCAAACTCAGAAAGCTCACTCGTTGGGAACTCAATCCTCAGGTTTGCATGCTAATGGTATTTGGAAGTGAGGGCCTTTGGATGGCAATTAGGGTTCATGGGGTCATAAGGGTGGGCCCCTCATGATGGCCTTAGTGGATTTATTTATTTGTTTATTTATTTTATTTTATTTGCAGTACCAGGGGTTGAACCCAGGGCCTCAAACCCTCAAACCCTTTTTTATTTTTACTTTTTATTTTGAGACAGGGTCTCACTAAGTTACGCAGGCTGCCTCTGCCCTCGAACATGTGATCCTCCTGCCTTCACCTCCCGAGCTGCAGGGATTATAGGTGTGCGCCACTGCACCTGCCTTAGTGCTTCATAAGAAGAGGAAGTGAAGCTGGGTGTGGGGGCGCATGCCTATAATCCAAACACTTGGGAGTCTGAGGCAGGAAGATTGTGAATTTGAGCCCTTGTCTCAAGAAGAAGAAAAAAGAAGAGGGAGGAAAAGGAGGAGAAAGAAGAGAGACGAGCTAGCACACTTGCCCTGTCCTGCCAGTGATGCTGTCTGCTGTGTTATCACGCCCTCGCCACATACCAGATGCCAGCTCTTCAGCCTCCGAGCCTCCAGAACCAAGAGCCAAACAAACTTCTCTTCTTTATAAAGCACCCAGCCTCATATATTTTCTTATAGCAACACAAAACCACTAAGACACGAGCCATTTCCAATATGGCGGCCTTTGTAATGGCAGAGCGGCTCTCACCTCACATGCTGGAGCATTTTTACACCCATGGAAGGATAGTGACTACAAGATCCCATGAGAACAACTCCTTCCAATGCATTTCACCCACGTAGCTCAGCGACACAAGGAGACAGGTAATGAAGTCTCAAACCTCCATGTGTGAGGTTCAAGGCCAACCATAGCTGACCTTGGGACCTGTATAGTGCTCATGCTTCTCTGCTCTGGAGGTTGAGGTGGGCAGAGGCGTGATTGCTGAGCTTTTAGGGGCACTATTCTCAGGACCCTACTCGTGTGCTCACGTGCACATTGTCCTGGGGTGTGAGATGCTGTGGGTGCCTGGGTGGGAATGAGGGCTCATCTTCGTGTCCCGGTCTCTACTGCATCCTGGAACAGAGCAGGTGGCTGGGAAATACTTGTGGACTATTCCAACAATTGGGGATCTACAAATTAAGTAAGGCAGCCCTGGGGCTGGGATTTTGCTCAGTTGGCAGAGTGCCACTCTGCAGTCTCTGAGGTCCCAGGTTCAATTTCCAGCACCACAAAATGGCAAAAGGACGTGGCAATGCACTCCAAGGCAATCCCGAAACAACCAGCCATTGAAAACACTGTAAGGGTCACTATGAGTTGGATACAACTCGATGGCACCTAACAACAACAAGACAGCTCCAGCTTAGATCAATAGAACATTCCTCAGCAATTGAAAATGTTGGTTTTTGAAAAATAACATGGGAAAGTGCCCATGATGTGATGTTCCACGAAACCTGAGCCTCAGTTTCCTTGTCTGTGAAATAGGATAATAAAAGTATCACTTTATAGGGCTGTTGGGAGGATGAAGGAGGCAGTCACAGAAAGCACTTCACACAATGCACGACAGAGAGTAAGTGCTCAATAAGTGTGATTATCAAATATAAAAAATGATCAGAAGGAAATATACCAAATTATTAAGGTCAGCCATTGAAGGCAGCCCTATGGGTGACCTTCATTTGCTGCTTTTGATTTTTCTGAGTTTTCTTTATATTTCTCAGTGGATGGAATAAAACCATATGTTTTAGGAAATTGGGGGACCCAGCCTCACCAGCCAGTAAAACCACCATCCCATGGTTACCCGTCAGATCTTGGAAGAGAAGCAGGTTTAGGCCTGGTTAATACTTGGATGGGAGACCACCTGGGAACACCAGGTGCTGTAGGCTTGGGAGAAGGACCTGGCAACCCACTCCCAAAAAACAATCTGCCTTTGAAAACCCTATGAACAGCAGAGAAGCACCGACAACAGTGTTTCACCTGTTGTATATGGGGTCACTGTGAGTCAGACACCAACTCGACAGCACCTAACAACAACAACAACAGCATGGTTACCTAGGACCAAACAGGAAGGCTTAGAGCCAATGGTTCTCACCTGGGGGCAGCTTGACCTCCCAAGGGACATTTGGTAATGTGTGAATATTCTTGGATGTCGCAGTTAGGGGGTGCCACAGGCATCTAGGGATGCTGCTCTATATCCCACAGTGGACTGGGCGCCCCCTGCCCAGTGTTTGGTCCCTAGCATTGTCCACGGTGCCCAGGAATAGGAAGACCGTGGGCTGAGATTCTTCACTCAGCAAGGGTCCACAGGGCTCCCTTCCCAAAGATTTTTAGAAACCCAGAGGGGAAAAACTTCTAGAACTAATCAACTCCTTCAGCAAAGTGGCAGGATATAAAATCAACACACAAAAATCAACAGCTTTTCTTTACACCAACTGCAAACAGAATGGAGGTATCTTAAAAAGCTAAAAATCGATCTACTGTATGACCCAGCTATAACAACATTGGGAATTTACCCAAAAGGAGATGGGTCATCATACCACAGAGACACCTGTATCTCCATGTTCAATGCAGCACTTTTCACAATAGCAAGGATATGGAATCAACCAAAGTGCCCATCAACAGAAGAGTGGATAAAAAAACTATGGTACATATACACAATGGAATGCTACTCAGCAATCAAAAAAAAAAAAAAAAAAAAAAAAAAAAAAAAAAAAAAAAAAAAAAAAAAAAAAAAAA